>ASIR01191320.1:0-10005 GCA_000441515.1 Elaeis oleifera | reverse complement strand
CTATATTTTATGCATAGCATGATTAGATTTAAAAATTTAATCTTCTATTATGCTGCATTATTTAGAAAAAAATTTAAACATACATGCATACCTCGATATAAAATTCTAACAGTGAGAATAGAACCCCTTGAACTCTTCAAAGTTTCCTCAGTTGTCACCTACATATTCACTAATTTGACGTTGGTGCACTGGATCTTGTTCATATGGAAGTTTACAATAAACGTGCATATGAATTAGTAAGAGACTATAGAATGAGGTCAATCTGCAACTCTTTATCTATCGATATTTCGAGCTTCTCAAGCTCCTCCAGATCCTTGATCATTGTCAAACAATACTCGTAGACCAACTGTCTATCATGCATTTTCACTTTGAAGAGTTGTTTAGACACTTCATAGCCATTTACGTAGCTTTACTCATCATACAACTCTTATAGGTGAGTTAGAATTTGCCTGGCAGTCTTCATATCTTTGTGTTGGTACTGTAATTCATTAGACATTGAGGCCAACATGTAGCACCTAACCTTATTATTGTTGTCCCACCACTTCTCATGAGATGCTCTCTGTTTAGCAGTCAGACGAGCTGGTAGAGAGGGGAGGTCCTGGTCGAGTACATAGGCTATTTCTTGAAACTCAAGACAATCTTAAGGTCCAAAGCCAATCCTTAAAGTTAGGTCCGATTAGTCTATTGGTCTCTAGGATATGGGTAAGGAGGTTTGAAGCAGACATTTCCTATAAGAGAGTTGAAGATTCTAGTTAGATTTTGCAATTGACTTAATCAGTTTGTTTTAAGAGTTTTATTTAAAATAACCTAGACTTCCACTATTTCTTAAATCATCCACACTCCTTGAATGGAGAAATGAAAACATCCACGATTTAGGATTTCTAGTGGATACTACGTTCCATTAATTGGCATACCACCTCATCTAACAGTTATTGATGGTATATCAGCCGATGAGTGGACAACTCTTGTCCAATGTTTCTCTAAATATGTTGCAGCCAACTTCAGTTTCTAAGTCCTAAAGCCTCACCTAATAGTTATTGACTTTATTTCTTAGTTAAGTTAGATCCACTGCTCACCAGTAGGTATAAAGCCATCATTGGATTCCTCACCTAACAGTTATTGGGCCCAACCCCATCCTTACCTGGAGCATCTTATGCTATAGTGTGGTTGCATCTTTCTTGATGTAACTAAACCACTATAACCAGCAAAGAATAGTCAACACTCGGAAGGACCTGTACATCTACAGTGGTGGAAGACAGCTTGACTTAATATTTTGTAAAGAGATTTTGATTTAGGTCTCTTAGGTCTAATTATTTATTCATCTCATGTAAATCCATAATTAGAATGGATCTACTAAAGTGATTCTGACTTTGTCTAACCAAGACCAGATTCATGGTGCAATGCAAATTGAAGTGGATTCAACCTTAAGCACTACATCATCGAAATTGATCCCCAAAATAGTCAGATAAGATAAGATGCGTGAGAGGCTCCCCACTGTTTGTGACAACGGTCCTTATTAAATAACCACCATCTATATTCTTTCCTTAAACATCAAATTGATGCACCAATTCGAGATTGAGTTTGCTTCGGTTCTTCACTATGAATTGCAATCACAACCATTTAATTTGAGTTCATGAAGCACCCTACATCAAGGGTTGTAGTCAGTCGGTGCAACCACTGCATATATCAATGAACCATACAAAACCTACAATCTGATTAACTTAATTTTAGACTTTTGATTCTCAATTTCAGATCTTAATTAAGTGCATTATGAAATCAGATTTAGTTTAGATATCAAAACTATTTCATATCTAAACATCTAATCACGTATCTCATGCATAAATTTAGTTCCTAAATAATTTTGGATCTAGGGTTTTGCACAAAAGTAAGTTTTTTTCTTTTGATGGTTCTTCCTCTTGATTCATACAAGCATTCTTTCCACCATAATCTTCTATGGTAGGATGGTCTTTACTGTGATTCTCGAAGAGCACTAGGCTACTAAAAAATTAATCTACAACTACACATATCACATATGAAAGAATTTTATACATCTCACATATAAACTAGATCGAATCATATACATCTCATGTATTTTAGATCTAATTATATATATATATATTTCATGCATCTCATACATAAATTTTAGATTATACATCTCATGTATTACATGCTGAAATTTAGATCTAATCATGCTAAAATTTAGATCTACTCTAATTAATTTCAGATCTAAATACTACTTCAGATCAAATCTGATTTAGATTGGATCTTAATCTTAGATGTATGAAGCCTATAACTTGGCTCTAATACCAGCTGAAGGAAAGATCGCATGTTCGATCGATAGAATCAAGGTACAGTGAAATTTAAATTTGATCCGACATACGATCCGATCGAGATCGCATCTCAATTTGCACCATATGTTCATGAATCTAAGATTAAGAGAATTTTAAATAATTTTAAATCTGATTATTATGATGATAGTGAAGAAAAAAATCATCCAATTTGATCGGATCATCAGGGTACATCTAAAAATTTTTTATTCTATTAATTTATAATTATTATAAATTACTTGAATCATAGCAGAATATAGATCAAATTCTCAGGGGGTTACTCGAATCCGATGCCTTATGAGGCTAAATGCACAGACTCTCTACTTCGCACGCATGTCAGACTCTATAAGGAAGAAAGATGATTTTCTTCGTCCTTAATCTTCAGAAGGGAAGCAAGGAGGGTTGAGATCCAATATCAGAAGGGAGTCTTCATGCCAAAATAGGAGCCCCCAAAATGTCACGCCAAGAAGAAGGATGCCTCCCTTTCCTTGGTTGCACAAATCCCTCTCAATCTCATTGGTGGTTTGATTTGGTTTTGTCACACAAAATAAGACTCTAACCAACTGGTGGTTATTTGTCCCTTTTTATAGTTGACATCTCCAACATCTGATCAAGTCCTAACTAATTTAGGAAACAAGTTCAAATCCAATTTGAAGTGGTTGTTATCCTTATCCAATAGGGAAACCCCAAGGGAGAATCGACGCCAATCTGCGCACCTCCCTTTCTTTTGACATGCTTACAAGTAAAGTAGCAAAAAACCAATGCCTCACTTTCTTTTGGTTGACCATTATGAGAGAGAGAGTCTCAAGTGTTTTGGACTCTTTGGATCACATCCAATCTGGCTCAAATTTGATCCAATTCAAATCCGATTCGAACCTGATTTGAACCAAACTTAAAGAGCCAGTCAATCCTAATCTAATTAGAATCTTGATCCAATTCTAACTTTAATTTTAACCTAATTAGGTCTTAATCAAATCAGATCTAATCTGAAATTAATTAGGACATAAATTCAATCTCTCATGAATCCCATGGATCATTGATCAGATCATTATCATTTTCGAAATTAAACTTGAACCTTATATCTAGTGCTAGCTTGATATAGTCAACTATTTAATCCCGTATGATCTCTAACTTAATTCTTAATTAAGCTAATCTATTTGTTCAATTAAGTCTTATACTTTCAAATTAAATGCATTGATTTAGATCAATTCTTTCCTACTTTGCCTGACTTTTTTGCATGACTTCATAGGTTCAAACACTAAACCAGTGGCATAGAAACTATTTTCTGTACTAATCGAAGTTACTATCTAGCAATGATTTCCAACATCTGGATAGGTCGAATATTTGCAAGGCAACACTCAAGAATCTCAGAATATGGTTATCACATAATTCATCCCTTTGACCTTGAATGCTCAGGATGACCTAAGATTTAACTATCAACCCTAGATTAGTCATCCACATTGTATTTCAATTTTTTCAAATTTTATAACCTACCACATTGATTGCCCTGATCAAGATCTTACTCAATTGAAATACAATAATACATCAACTCCTAAAATCTGGAGGGGTTAATCTCATCTTGATTTATACGCAGACTTCACAAGTACTTGACTGTACCCAATAGTTTCTGTCTCTACATTAGAAATATAGGTAGTCCGACATCAAAGCATAGTGAATTGCTTGTAAGTTACCGTGGTGATCTCAAGTCTGAGGGACACTTATGCCTATATTCTTCGTGATCAGCCCTTGACAGCAGAGTGCTCTGCAGGTGAGTCACTTATTCAGTGACGATATACTCTTATATCTCACCTGAATGCTATACCAGTGTCTCCATGCTCCTTAGTTACGAGGACAACCAATCTATATAGCACACAACGATCTACATTCGATAAATGTCCTCATCTTTTAATGATGTATCATTTAGTCGTGAACAAATTTAAGAACTATTCGATAAATCCTCCTTTATCGATTGTCATATAGTTTTAAGGACTTCATCACAACATTAGAGTTCAATCAAGAAAGATATAACTTTATGATAAATATGCCAAATAACTTTTATTAATTCATAATTCATATATAAATTATAAAGAGCACTCACAATCATCCAAATGATTGGGTTTAGGACATATTTCTAACAACTCCCACTTAGACTCAAGTCAATCGGTATAGTATCTAATACCCATCTTCCATTTAAGTTTATCAAACTCTTTAATTCTGAGGGCTTTAGTAAATGGTCGGCCAAGTTCTTCTTTTTATCGATCTTCTGAAGCTCAACGTCACCTCGATCCATGACTCTCGTATAAGGTGATAGTGATGTAGAGTGTGTTTGGTTCTCTGGTGGGACTACTATTCATTAGTCTGAGCTATGGCTCCAGTGCTGTAACACATAAGGACTGAACCATTGATGGATCACTCCAAGCTCGTTAATGAACTTCTACAACCAAACTACTTTCTTTGTAGCATCAAATGCCACAATGTACTCTGCTTCGTAAACAGAATCGCTACAGTGAACTAGTTAGAACTTTTCAGTATATCACTCCTTCATTTAGGATAAATATATAATCTGACATATTCTTGCTATCATCATGATCTGACTGAAACTAGAATCAGTATATCCTATAAGTTTCAAGTCAGTAACCCATCAATGAGCCATTGATCCTTAGTATTTTTAAATACTTAATGGTGGTTCTTACAACCTTCTAATGATTTTCTTTCAGATCAGACTAGTAGCTATTCACTACGCCCAGTAAGTATGCCACATCCAGCCTCATACATGTCATGACGTTCATGATAGATCCCATTATCGAAGCATATGAGACTGCTCATACACTCTCTCTTGAGAAGTTGTCAGACAATCTTTCTTAGAGAGAGTAATTCTATGACCCATCGTGAGATAGCCATTCTTGGAGTTCTCCATACTGAATCATTTCAGCATGGTATCTATGTACATGGATTGGGACAATCCAAGCAGTCTTTGAGATCTATCCCTATAGATCTTCATTCCTAGGATGTAGGATGCTTCTCCCAAATCTTTCTTGGAGAACTATGAAAATAGCCAAAACTTTACACTTTGTAAAGCAGAACATTATTTTTATTAACAACATGTCATCCATATACAGTACAAAGAATATGATTAGAAACCATTACCCATTTATAAATGTATGGTTTTTCTCTATTCTCAATGAAGCCATACATTCTGATCTTATCAAAATATATATTCCAACTCTGAGAGCATTGCCACAAGAGAAAATTTATCTCGACATAGTTAATACCATAATGCTGACGATACCCTTTGGCAACCAAATGGGCTTTATAGGTCTCCACCTTTCTGTCTATCCCTTTTTTTCTTATGAAAATTTATTTACACCCTATGGGTCTTATTTCTTCAGGTGGATCAACTAATGTCCATATATCATTGATTTTCATGGACTCCATCTCAGATTTCATGGCATCAAGCCACTTGTCAAAATTGAATCTCTGCATGACATCCATGTTGGTGATCGGATCCTTGTTATTCATCAAGTTTAATAGGATCACCATCTGGATCAAGAACTATAGTATCTATCCGACTAACGTGGTACTCCATTGGATCTCCTTAAAGATGCCTCAACAATAGGCTCTGAATTTGATTAATCAAATTTGGTTCTATATTTCCAATTGTCTGTGTCGATTCTTCTACCTGTTAATCTTCATCAAGTTCGACTTTAGTGGTATCAATTCCTTCCATAAGGAACTTTTTTCTAAAAAGACTATCCTATTGCTGATGAACACCTTTTATTCTAAGGATGGTAGAAGTAGTATATCCTAGATTCCTTGGGGTACCCTACAAAGAAGTGCTTATCAGATCAAGGTCCAAGCTTATCAATCTGTAAACATTTGACATAAGTCGGATAAGCCCAAACCCTAAGGTGAGAGAGTTGACCTACATCTAGTCCATATCTCATATGATGTTTTTGTGATCGATTTGCTTGAAATATTATTTAGAGCATAGAAAGCAGTCTCAAGAATATAACCCCAAAAAGGATACTGACAGGCTTGCAAACCCTATCATAGACCAAACCATGTCCAACAGTATTCGACTCCTCCTTTCTGACACCCCATTATGTTGTGGTGTCTCAAGAGTGGTCCATTGTGAGAGAATCTCATTCTCTCCTAGATATATTAAAGACTCATTGGAAAGGTATTCATCTTTTTGATCTGATCAAAGAGTTTTAATACTCTTTCCAGTTTATTTTCTACTTCACCACTGAATCGTTTGAATATTTCAAATAATTCAGACTTATGCTTCATAAGACAGACGTACCCATACCTTGATAGGTCATCTGTAAATGTAATGAATTAGCAATACCCTCCTCTGGCTTCTATGTTCATGGATCCATATACATTAGTATGTATTAGACTCAGAACATCACTGGTCTGTTTATCCTTTCTAATAAAGGGCGACTTGGTCATCTTCCCAAGAAGGCAGGACTCGTAGGTCAGCAATGATTCACAATCATTGATGTCGAGGATTTTTCTTTAATTAACTTATTTTTCTATTCTTATTTATATGACTGAGCCTACAATACCAAAGGATAGGCATCTGTGATATTTTTTATTCTAAGGCATTTGTTCGATGCATACATTATACTAATAGGCTGTGATAAAATATAAATACCATCTTTTAATTGTCCACACATAACTGCAACACCATTCACAATGATATCACAATATTTTTTTATTGAAAATTATAACTATCCTTGGCCAAAAAGCCTATGAAATAACATTCATAAGAAAAGATGAACAATAATGATAATCATCTAAAATAATAACATTTAAATTGAGAACAAGCTGAACTTTTCTTATAGTTAGAACTGGAACAGTTCTTCCATCTCCAATATTCAGAAATGGTTCGCTCTTCTCAAATTTTCTACTAACCTAAAGTTCTTGTAACAAATTACAGATATATATCAGACTTTCGATATCTGATACCTAGATAGTAGTATCACAGATAGAAATTACAATGTGTTATCATATAAGTACCTTATCCAGCAATCATTTGCTGATTTCTCTTCTTATGCTTGTTTGGATCAAGGAAAGCTAGATATAGAGGACAATTCTTCTTCTAGTACCCCAACTTCTTACAAAAGAACATTCTATCTGACTTTGGTCTACCTTAGACTGTTAGTTCGATTGGACTTAGAAGCCCTAGCATGATATCACGGCACCATACTTGTCTTTCCTCTCTCAGAGAACCAATATCCTATGGAGGATAAATCTTCAAGTGTGCCAAAAGACTTGTTCAGCATTTGAAGCATCTTCTTTAGCTGAGCATTATCAAATTTATAACTAAATTCGTCACTCATAGCAGCTCTCATTATGCAACATACTATCATTCAGTTATTGAGCCACTTCTGATAAGTGTCTCTAACCATCGCATTTGTATTGGGAGTTGGTACTTCAGATGTTGGATCCATAATCACATATAGGATCCTCTCGTGCTCAAGAATTATTCTCAACTTTCGATACCAATTATCAAAATTTGATCCTATAAGCTTATCACTGTCGAACAGTAAGCGGAGCAACAAATTGCTAGCCATCACTGAAAGGAAACAATAAGACCTATTAGTATATGAATTATTAATTCCTAAAGACTTGAACTTTAATTTAAAGATTCTCTCACTATTTTTAATGAATTGGTAGTCTCTACCTCTAATTTGAGGAATTACTTTAATTCTTTAGTGGATACTAGAATCCACACAGACTGTACATGAGCCCGACTATGGCCGGCCAACCCATGTGTACTATGGAAAGGTTCTTAATCAATTATTTCTCCAAACAACTTTTAATAATTAATTTTATCTCAAATTTATTTTAGTAGGCTAGGGCCTCCACTGAAAGTCCTGATTAGGTCCAACTATTAACATGATCATACTTAGCCTATCTAAGCAACAAAAGATCAGGCCCGACTATGGTCAATCAACCTGACCACCAATCAAAGAGACATGACTGAATTATCATATAATGAATGATAATTTTAATATCCAATAAACACCAGGCCTATAGGTCTGCAATGCTTACCTAGACTATTAGACCTATTATCATCCACCTTAATGGAAGGCTATGATCTAGTTATTTTCATAACTAGCTTATTTTATGGGTCTAATAATTTAGAGGATTTGGTTAACTCATTTTAAGAGACTGAAAGAGACTGACCAGCTAATCATAATCCTTTCTCTGATTTCACCAAGTCATGAACAGGACTAGAGGTAGGATGGTCCAAAGGCACCTAACTCAGTCAAACTGATTTAACGATTTGAGAATAAGAGAAGAGATCAATCGGCAAGTCATAAATCCTCCTACTGACTTCATCAAGTCATAAAGAGGACTATAGACAAGCTGGTCTAGAGACACCTAAATTAATCACACTGATTTACCTTAATGGCATGGGTCAACTCGAATCAATCAGTGATCTAATCAAAACATAATCTATCAAATTGATCAGATAAGTAGAATCGATGGGAGGGTCTGCCTCAGCTTGTCTTAGACACCATCAAAATAACCAGATAAATAGACTGCCAATTAAAAATCACTGGTCATATTACTAAGTAATATTGTCAAACTTATCTTAGACATCAATTGGTCGATTAGTTTCAATTCGGTCAATCAAAAGACTTGGGCTAAACTACTGAGCCACGATCTGATCCATTTGATATGGTTAAAAATATAGACTTAATTAAGCTACAACTATTGAGATTGATCTAAAAAATTTTTGACTTAATCTAATTCAACTCTTGATTAGATTTAATCAATTTCTCTAATTAGTTCATATTTATTTCTAACCCTAGGTCTAACCTAGTTAGAAGACCTGATTCATGCTAACCCATTGTCCATCAATTTATGAGGAATCTTAAGATCTTCAATTCTTAAATTTAGATCATTGAGACTTAATTTCAAATTAAGTATGTGAAATGTATGTTTCAGTTTGTAGAACTATTCTACTAGAATTTTAGGTGAGGCATACATCATATATCATACAATTTTTAGATCTTAAAATCTAATTTTAGATCTAAGTTTAATCATTAAACATACATTAATATGATCTAAATTTTATTCATACATCATATGTATCATGATAAAATTTAGATCACTACCGATTACATCATATTAAACATCCAATTTAGATCTTAAAATAATTTTCACATTTGAATTTATTTATTAAAATTATAATTAATCATAAATTATTTAAATATAATCTAAATATATTTATGATCAAAATAATTTAAAATTTTTTTGCTGCTCTTCTTTATGAGACTTGATCACAGTGACATCCCTATACGTCATAAGAGAACTCATCAAATAGACAAGAGAGAGACTCAATCTCTGCTTCCTCTTATGACTAGATGGCTTGATGATCATCTTAATTTGAGTACTGGGCTACTAAGATTAGAAATATAATTTTAAATTAATTATATCTACATATATAATGAATAAAAATTCAAGTATGCACTAATATGAACATGATCATATCATACATATTATACATCTAATCTAACTAGATCACATCATCATATGATGTTACAAATAAATTTTAGATCTGAACCTATTTTATACAGCATATAAAATATTCAATTGAGATATAAAATTATATAGAAAATAATTCAAATATATACATAAACGTATGAAATAAATTCTGGTT
>ASIR01191298.1:0-10012 GCA_000441515.1 Elaeis oleifera | reverse complement strand
CACCATGGCGGTCTTAGGTCGGAGGGATAGTTATACCCATATCCCATCGGAGCAAATCTTGACAGCAGAAATAGCTCCGGAGTCGGTCACGTTCAGTGCAGATGTACCCTTACATCTCACCTGTATGCCATACTAGTATTTTCACACTCCTTGGTTAAGAGGATAACCAACCCATATGGCACACAATGACCTATGCTTGATAAACGTTGTTGTCCTTAGTAACAACGTATCATTTGGTCACGAACAGGTTTAAGGACTAAACGACAAATTTTTTTTGTCGAATCTAAATAGTCCTAAGGACTTCACCACAACACAGGAGTTCATTAGAAGATGAAATAATTATGATAAAAATATCAAATAATTTTATTATTCATAATTTATGTACTAATACAACAAAGAGCACAACCGTCAACAGACTGACGATTGGCTTTGGGACACTATTCCCAACAGGCAATCCTTCATTCCAGCTCCCAACCTTCTTCTCAAGGTCATCCTCACATCGAAAATAGTGTCAGCATGGGGAGAGGCTTGTGGTGGAGTCCTCCTTGGAGGTCTCCGGTAATCGATCTCATCGATCGTCTCTTCTAAAACTTCAAGGACATTGGAATGAGTGGCACGGAGTTGATTTGGCCAATTGCGATCACTGGCATGAAGCTTGGGCAGCATTTGAGCATTGTTGCCCTCGTTCAGACCTTTCCACATGGGTCCAATGGCTTCATTGAGATAAGGTCGCTAGTGGAGCTTAGGTCCTTAATGCACTCTGTTGCAGCTGTTGTACAGTGGCTATGAGTGTTTGGACTTGCTCCATCAGCATGTTGATGGGATTCGATTGAGAAGGTTGCTCTCTGACATCTCGCGCAATAGGTGTGCTATTGAAAGAAGATTGTTGATAAGATTTTGTTCGCACCATCTTTTACGAGAAAATGGGGTGAGGGCCTGGCCCTTCTTTTAGTGCTAATCTGTTACTATGCCTCTTTGACCGAATGATGTGGTGGAGTAGCTAGACTTGATAGCTCAAAACAAGTGCCACACTAAAGTAGGCAAGTGCCAAGTTGGAACTCCAATCACTTGCAGAAAAAGTCCATACGCTGGAAAAGAAAGTGGGGTTCTCCGACTTGAGACCCTCCGATACTTAAATCAGTGACAGTCGAAGAGGAGAGCAATGGAAGATAGTGAGAATGAGAGTCCAGTTCAGAGACATCCCCCTTTTTCGTTGTCATTTCACTTTTATAGGAATGTTTATTAGGTGGTTAGCCCTATTAAAGCTACAGTAGTAGCTGTCAGAGCCATAGTAGTAGATGTTAGTAGGTTGTTATAGGATCTATTGCCTACATCTGGAGAAATAGTGGACCGTCTTAACAAAACACCAACTCAACAAATTCTGTGCACCAGGAATCTCCTTGCAGCATCTAAACTAGAGGACAACTCGTTGGAAATTCTGGGGTGAAAGTGGTATGGGATCAATAAATACCTAACGATGTAGACCTCATCAAGTTACCAATCCCCTGGGGTTATCGGCTAAATGCTGGTGTCTGTGATACTGTTCGGATCACATGATGTTATTCAGGTCATGTGTCTTAGATTGTCAGATCACGATGCTAGGTGTCTGTTATATCTTCAAAATTGAACATGTCATTAGGTGGACAAAATATGGTCCAACAAAGTCCAACCAAGACCCTAGGTGGTTGGGTTAAATGCATGTAAAATTAATAGGAAGTTACTTCATTCCCAAAATCTAAATCTAATTTACCTCAAACCACCTCAACCAAAGTCCAAGAAATTGGAAGTATTTGAAAGTGGGCTACCTATTGCTTAGCTTATTGCGCTACTGATTTCTATAAACATGCTCATGTGCATGCATATAGATTCAAGAACAACATGCAACTTTCTTTTTTTAATGTAAAGAATGAGTACTGCTTAATAATCTATATAAAGCATATAATATTGCCACAAGAATTATAATCTATATATATAGCAATTTACATGCATGAACTCATCTATGAAACTAGTTCATATGCAAACTGTATTGGCTTCATAGTTTCGAACCCTATTCATCAAAGTTTTATTCCAAGATAGATTGCCACACCAATCAACAGGTCGAGGCATAATTTGACCCAATCAATATGTAAATTATAGATTGATTCAATGCAACCTAAACAAGTTAGGTTGGTCAAATTCTAGCCTAAGTTGACTCGATTGGGTTATAATCGTGGATCATGCCATGTAAGATGGAGAAAGCAATGGAGATGAAATACAACATGAACACCACTTGAGAAGAAAATTAAAAAAAAATAGAGGATGGAGGAAATTTCCATATCTCTATCGAGCTGACTAGCTCATGAGCTGTCTGAGCTCAACTCCACTATCACCAAGGTTGAGTCGAGCTCAATTTGCTCGAACAATTTTACTTGGAATGGAATAGAACTCGGCTGATGTTTGGTGGAACTAAACTAACAAGAGGCCTTCTCACCATGTCTCAATACATAGAATAGGGATACTTTGGGTATGGTTATTTGAAACCATGACCTCCATCTCTACTTCTTTCAACTCCAAGTGGGTCTGGCTATGAGGGCAATATGCCACCATCGCAGTTGATTCCAATATGCAGTTTTATCTTGACCCATCCCTCCTTCCTGTGCTCCTTAGCTCCCTGCCCTCCATCAATGCCCTTCCACAACATTCATTTGAGAGGGCAAGTGTTGGGAGGGGGTTGGGTGGGCTGAAGCTGGTGACCTCATCATTATACTTGCTCAAAAAAGGAGATGGAGCGATAAACCCCTGATTGAGTCAGTCCCCATGATATCCACCAGCTTGCCACCTGATGATGTGGATTGCTCTCTCCTACTTACTACTAACTACCGCTAGATCAAAAATCATATAAGGCAGGCATTATAAAATATCATATGGGGTGGGCATCATAGTTTGTCATGTTTTTCTTAATATCAATTTTAAAGAATAAGTCTAAAAGTCAAAGATTTTTTCTACTAATAGAGTTATTAGTCCTATGGTTAAGGTATTCTCTTTTTTCTTATTTTCAGCACATACTTTTTAGTGATATATATTATATGACCATATGATATATATACTAAATATATAGCCAGGTGATATATATTTTAAGATTTTTGGTACATATCAAGTAACGATCCAATACATACTTATAACTAAATTGATACATAGTTTACTAAACTTAGTATTTACCAATACGCAGTATATAACTAGTTGATATACATCTACCAAAATATTCATCCAATATATCAATACACACATCTAGATAAAGTGATACACAATTTTCAGAACATAGCACTCACAAATACACAACACAAATAAAAATAGCTTACCAATATATACTATAAATTTTTTGATACACACCCAGCAACGATCCAATGTATATCTACAGATAAATTGATACATAGTATATCAAACTTAGTATCTACTGGTACATAGCATACGATCAGTTGATACGCATCTAGCAAAATATTTATCCGATATCCAAATATACATCTCTAGATAAATTGATACATAATTTTTGTGAACTTTTAATACAAAAATCTTTAAAAAAAGAGAGGATTTGAAAGAGGAGAAATGGACTCGAGGAAGATCTCATAGATAGGAGAGATAGCACATAGGGTTTGGAAGAGGAGAAAGAGACTTAAGAAGAAAATCTTACGTTTGAGACAATGACTTGGTGAAGAAGATAATGGATAGAGAGACTTGTGAGGAAGAAAGAGGATATGGATGGTCATGAAGGGTCTCTCTGAGATATGTATTTTATTTTTTTTTCATTGTTTCAGTTATGAAACTAACGGACTATGTTAGTAGGAGAAATCCAATCCCTATTTAATTTTAGGTTTCCTTTTTAAGCTATGAAAAAAAGGAACATGACATGAAACTAGGCCCACCCCATACGATGGCCTATAGTGCCTGCTCCATACGATTTTTTTCCTACCGCTACTGGTATGTTACTCAAGCTAACCTATATAGCTGGTTATAGTCCTAGTTGGAGTGTGAGATTGAATTTAGAAGCTTATGAGTGAACACTTATGCATTAGAAAGAAAGAAGCGAAGTTAACCAATACAATTAGTTCTAGTCCAAGTCGGAGTGTGAGACCAAATTTAGATAAGTTTATAATTAAGGAAACACCTATATATAAGAAAGAAAACAAGTGGTCCTCTAAATTCAGCTTTACATCTTTGATATTTCAGAGAGATATGGCATGGGAGAACAAAATCGAAGTAGTAACCTTGGGCTGTCTCATAAAGAGTTCAACAGTGAGAAATCTCTTCCTTCTTCTCCTTGTTTCATATTGTAATCTAATTCACCCCAAGAAATATGTTGGAATTTAGTTTCTATTGATCGAGGCATGTTCCTTTTGCTTCCCATTATTGGATATTCTCTTCTTTATGTTTTTATGTCTTCTTAGATTCATTAAGAATGACGTAGACTAAATAGAACAATGCAATGATGAATGATATTCTTCAAAATTTAATCTATGTGAGAGAATTAGTGAAGTTGATCTTCTTACTATTTTGAAGTTCTCCTTTTGATTTTGGCGGCTTCAAGAACTACATAATCCATACATGCTTTTTCGTAGATCGGATATTTTTCCTGTTATGCGCTCAATCCATATGTCCCCTTCCATTGACCGATCAATAAGTCTTTATTCCTCTTATCTTGTCTACTAGCTTGAATATATCTTTGGTCAAGATTTATTCCATTAAGCACAAATCTCCAACTCTCTGTGCACTTCAAGAACTACATAACATATGTTTCCTAGCTGGGATATTTTCCTACTACGTGCTTAATCAATATGTTCCCTTCCATATTTTATCCAATTTTAATCACTTGACTGATCAAGAAATCTTGAATATATTTGAAAGAATTTCATTGGTCAAGATTTAATATGTACGGTCTTGACATCATCTGTTATAATTTCTCCTTATTCTTTCCTTTTGTAGGATTAATGTTTGGTGAATATGGCACAATTTTATCTGTGTTACGGTGATTACCATAAGCATCTCGAGATAGCACTATATCATAACACATGTCAAGCTCTCAGATTATTAATACGACCACTGACCACCGTATGAGCTGAGGAGTCTATCTCCATGCAGAGCTGAGGCATCCTCAAGGTCTGACCTGTATATGAGCTGTTCAGTCGACTTATCTCTTCGACATGCGCGATAGCTGTCCATTCGAATAAGATAAGATTTGGTATAACCATCTCCCTTGATCTCTTGGGAGCAATTAAGGGCTGATTATCTCGTCCAGTTTGGCATGTCCAATGGTCCGACAATCTCAAGATCACACAATCTCACAACTAACAATCTAGCTGTCTGACATTCTTCTATATAAATAATCAGAGCTTCGAAGATCAAGGTAAGTTCAATCGAATCTCTCTCAGAAAACTCGTTGCTGCTTTTTGTTCTCTATTTTTCTAACTTGAGCATCGGAGGTCCTCATCGGAGCCACAACCTCTGATTTGTGACTTGTTTTGCGGGTCGCTCCAGCACCAGCACCACCGCTCAAGGTTTTCAGATGTCCGTCCTCCGATCCTGACTGATTTAAGCAGCAACAATTTGTATATGTGCCGCACACTTCTGCAAGCCTTGCCAGGCCTCAGAAGCTTCCTCGCAAGGAGGTAGTTGTGCTTCTTTCAGTATTTTCCTAGTACATTTATTTTATTTATGAGAAAGTATCTTAAGTTTTGAAATTTAACCACTACTACTTATCTAACTTTGGTTTTATATGTGAAATAGGGCTATGAAGAACAAAATGCCCGACATGACCTTCATATCCTGAAACCAGGTGCAACTGGATATGGTCATGAATAGAAGAGTGATGATACAATCACGAGTTTGGATATATCTTGTTGTGATGCAGATTATTTGGATGATAGTTTGGCAGCATTTACGCTAAATCTAAGAACTTCAGCTGGTCGTTTGAAGGTTTGGAGAATTTTTTTCTTCTATTTAGTCTTTGTTTAGTCTTGTTGCCCAGAATTAGCAACCTAAGAGGCGGTGAATTGAATTTTTAAAATTTATAATTTCAAATAAGTATATGCAATAACTATTAAAATGAATATGTGCTTGTGAAGTATAAGCAATGAGATAACAAAAGCAATAGAATTTAAAAGCAACAATCACACAATCACAAACACAAAAAAATTATAATGGTTCAATATAATCCCCAGCACCTATGTCCCCTCCCCAAGGATCACCACTGAGAAATTTCACTATAATTTCCTGATTATAATACGAATATTTTAACTAGGATCACCAACAATCTAATTGGTTTACTTGGATTTATCAACCAAAATCTTCCTAACTAAGGCCTCTTGACATAATTAAATACAATCATCCAATTCCAGGCATAGATCAGCTTAAATCCCAAGTTTCTATGTTTAAGAAACTTGTTACAAACTCAAGTATACAAAAATAATAATTTTGAATTCAAGAAACTAAAACTCTTTATAGCACAAGGAAGTCGATGTAGTCGTCTTCTTGAATAAAGTGACTTTCTCCTTGAATGATTAAGAGAAGCTTGAATAAATTCTTGATGAAGGTGCACTAGCTGATTGGTCACCCAATTAATTCTTTCAAACTCTCTTCAATTCAATTAAGTAGTTGGTAGAAGGACTTGAATGCTTCTTTTAAGTGTTCTTCCTTCTTTTCTTGGGTATCTCTTTTCTTTTTGTCAAAAAATAGTATTTCTAATTGAATTTCAAGCTTTAAATATGTCCAAAAATAACTTGAGAAGGTAAGAAGACCATTAAGCAGCTCAAACTAGCCATTATTTTCTAGCCGTTAAATTTTTTGAAAACTAGCCATTATACTGTCAAAATTCAGAGAAGTCGACTCATAATCTGTAGGAGTCGACTCGTTTTCTTTAGGAGTCGGTTCATAATCTATAGTATTTTTGTATAGCTCTTTATCTGTACCTTAAGATTGTTCTAGAGTTGACTCGTGTTTTAGTGGGCTTGACTCTAATTTTTTAGGAGTCGAATCACGATCAGGCAAACCTCTTTTGTTGCTCTCTATTTTGCACCCTAAGACTAATCAAAAGTCAGCTCTTATTTCAATAGGATTGACTTGATTAGTAGGATCAGACTCTTTTTTTAGGAGACAGCTCATGTCCAATAATTTTTTATGTTACTCTCTGTGTTGCATCCTGAGACCAATCATGAGTCGACTCTTATTTTAATGGGTCGACTCTTATTTTTAGGAGTTAGCTCATGTCCAAGCAAACTTTTATCCAAGAGTCAACTTTACTAGATGAGTCGACTCCATTAAAGTGACATGCATATCGATTCAAAACCACTTACAGTGATGACCTTTGTTAATGCATTGGACGATCCCAACTTATCTTTGCAAATCAACTAGCAATTAAAGCACCTTGATATTTTCCTAAAGAATATAGTAAATGCATGAAAAAAGCAAACCATTGTACTCTGTATTATATCCCTGTTGCTTGATGTACATCAATAACACACTAGCTTATGCTTTCTTTACATGTAGTTCTAATCTTGTCTGTCTATAGTTTTGCATGTTCTGACCAAACTAGCCCATTAATTACCCTATTTAGATAGTTCTGGCATGCTATTTTTCCATGTTTTGAACACTTGCATTCTTACAATCTTAATGATTTTTGAGCAACAACAATTTATTATTTTTTTGGTACAACATCAATTTATTATCTTGAATCGTGCTTTAAATATAGGCACCATGCAGAAACAAATGACAAGAATGGAACAACTGAAGTTGCTGCTCTTGCATACAAGTGCATGGAGGTGATATACTTGAGAGTTGTCTTTGCATTGCAGCATGTTTGTTCAAGCATCCAAGGTAATAACTTCACCAAAATCAGCTTATGAATTTTTGGCTTTTCTGATTAGAACCTAAACAAAAGATTATTACAACAAGATATCTTCTATTGGACTAGTACTTTGATTCTCACTCCATTCTGGGTATAGAAACCAAAATGTCATGGAATATCAAACCAAAGGATGATAATGAATATCATCTAAAGCAGCTCCTCAGCATTGTAAGTAATATTATCTTCTTTAGTTTTTGCCAGATTTTTTAGAAAGGAACAATAATGGTTTATAGTACTAGATGTATGGTTGAAAGTTTTTGAGGGGAGTCGAGGTACGTGAGTGCTTGTTGTTAATTAATATAGATATTGAGATGATATAAAATAGGGGTAGCTAAATTCCCAAAAGACAAGGTAATCAAACAAAAGGAGAAAGCAAACATCTTGGTGTCTAGATATAAACTATGCAAAACAATTAAAATCCAAACCTGAAAAATGATAAAAGGCTCCAAAAAAAGCCTGTTAGCATTGATCTGCAAACAAAATTTGCATGCGTGTGTACATTTTTTCATGCGTGAGTATATTAGTGCAAAAGGATAAACAAAAGGATGTACTTGTGAGCATAATGTAACTAAGTATACTGGGTACAATTTCAAAGCATGATTCATCTCCGAAACAAATTCAGACCACACATGTTCCTTGCAAGATTGGCATGTGCCTTCTCATGATTCCAAAATCTGTTATAGCTTTTATTATGTTTGGTAGTTTGTAATACTAGTATTGGAAAGGCAAGTGAATAATACAAGAAAGAAAATACTTTATATACATTTAAACTTGCCTTGTACTTCAATAAATATGGTGGGAATTTTGGAAGGAAATTCAAATTTTCTTTCAAAAAGTTACTGAAATATTCTGTGTATATAATATTTCAATAATCAAAGATGTGGCACTTTATTATATATAATATTTAATATTTAAATAGTTAACTATGACTGTTGATTGAACAAACATGTTCCTGAAGGTACTTGACTTTTACATTGAACAGACATGACTGTTAAATTAAACAAATGTAACTTTTAAAGTTAACAGGCATAATCTATCTTTATACATAGTGCCATTTGCAGATGATGAAATATGAATTAAGTTTCTATTCTTTCCTTCATTCTGCCTTTCATCAAATCACATAAATATAGAAGATTAAAAAGTTCCAAAGAGAAATCTTCAAAAGTTACCGTCTGTAGATTTCTGGAGCTTTGTTGTATCCTGAAAGTAATTCACCATCAACCTTGGGGTAAATATCACTTTAAGGATAGTGATAGTCCACACCTCAAAGCCTTTAAATTTTGTTAAGATCCCTCTCAATTCTTAACAAAATCATTAGTTGAAGTCCCTACCTATTGTTTTACAATCAGATCATGCTATTGTTACGATGGATGCATCCGTGAGATCTCATCACGCTCTAGAACTTGCTACTCAACACCACTCTTTTATCGAGAGACGCAAAACTGAGGGCTTGTCATCAGTGAAGAAGGCTCTTGATTTCAATTTTTATAACGTGGAAGAGTTCATTCAACTGGTCACATTATCACTGAAGGATGTAGAGATGCAGATCACCAATTTGAGATCTGTAATATTAAAAAGTAGGTGTATAGTGTACAAGAATTTTTTGTGGAAATTTAATTGCCGATCCTCCCTTTGACATCGCTCTAACAAAAAATCTCTGTTGACTAAAATTCTAACTTCTGGTCCCTCCTTTAGGTTTATCATAATAGGACATCCTTTTGGCACCATTTAACTTTAAAAATACCTAAGTTACCCTTTGATGCTGACTCTACTTTTGAAAACATTTCTTATTCCCTGATTTCTAGAATTTTTGGATGTCCTATCTGAAGGAACCAGATCTAGGATTTTAGGGTTAGAACTTGAAATTTTTTCAAGATCAGACAGCGGAAGACTAAAATAAATCAAAATTTATTTTTAAAATCAGAGAATCCCTAGATCTAAGATCCTATTACATGATTATTACATAGTATTAAATCAAAATTAAATATATATAAAGATGAAATACATGTTGATCATATCAACATGTTTCTATACTACATCTAATGTATGTATTAACAATAGATCAGATCTATTACCTTGCAAGTTAGACGTTCTAACCTTGCTGATCCGGGCTTGAGGATGATGTTGCTAGCTGCACAT
>ASIR01191282.1:0-10035 GCA_000441515.1 Elaeis oleifera | reverse complement strand
TTCATCTCCAAATGCACAACTCCACAGCTATATGTCATGGGCTTAGCCGCAGGCATGTCGTAGGGGTGCTGGCATGGGCATGGCACAGTGCTGCGAAGGATTTGGCATGATCAAAATTTACAATGCTGCTCGATATTTTAGAATCCCCGAATGGGATTTGGAGAGATGCCTTGCTGGAATATTGAGGGAGCAATGGTTCGCCAAGGAGCGACATAGCCGTGGCATAATATATGTGGATATTCGAAAATTTCTTTGGTTTTAGGGGCACGGAGCTTTGACCGTGTACCTGACTCCCCAGGCCCGTAGAAGATAGGTCCGCTGTGGCACGATTGCTGGGCAATGATGGTGCCATGCCCGATGGTCTCACATGGAAGCGTTCAGGGCAGTGCTAGTCAGACGAGCTAGCCACATTATGCAGAGAGGGGATATTCGAAAGGCTTCATTCTCGAGGGGTTTGTCCAGACTACTCTATGCATTCTTGATCTCTGTGATGGAACGAAAGGTGATAGAAGACTAGTCAGACAATGGTGTGGCCTACCCAAACAGATAAGTCTTGTGAGCATCGCGGGGTGATGTCTTGTGGGGATCCACGAAAATTGGTCAGTCGTGAAGTACAAGCAGGGCTTATGGAATATCGATCGAAATATGTGCCTTGGAGTTAAGCCAAATATCAAAGATGTTCAAGAGGGTCATGCTGAGGAGAGGGCAGCTTCATGCAAGGATCAGTCGATCAAAGATATTATTGATGGGCAGACTTAGATGCCAATATCATGGCAGTGCACAATATGCAAGCAGACCGTGAGTTAAGATGTTGGTCGGTATGCCATATATCTTCAGAATTGTGGCAGTACACAGTGATAAGCGAGCAGGTCGTAAACATTGTCGAGCGGTATAGCCATTGATGGAAAGGCAAATCAAGGATGTAAAACCGGAATCGTAGCATAGGAGCTTGTGGGGGAGCTTGGATAGTAGAATTTGAAAAGGCTCGGATGTGTATGATCAGCTGTAGCTTCAAGAAGCTGCAGGACATGTCAACTTGGCAGTTTAGCTGGACGGCATTAGAGATAAGTTTGCTCGAGCCTCATGCATAGCAATGTTGCTGCATGGTCATGTTGTATGGATTTGATCTATATAGAACTGAAGGGCAACTTGATGGGTTGCAGATCAGTAGCACAGTGGTTATGTATGACACAAAATATGCCGAGGATCGAGACATCTTGGGTAAGCATTACTTGGCTTGAGGAACAAAGCCTTAATGTTAGCACAGAAGTGCCGAGCTATAGAGCACTCTTGGGCTCTAAGAGTCATAGTTCATCTGGTTCAAATTGGATCTCAATCAGATTCAAATTGAGTTCGAATCGAATCGAATTTGAAAGACTGTCAAATCTGATCTAATCAAGCTCGAAATTCTAATCTGATTTAGATAATTGAACTCAATTAGTATTAAATTAATTAAATCTAATTAAATTAAATTTAATTTAAATTAATTAAGACTTGATCCATAATTTAATCAGTTCAAAAATAAATTACAATACTTGCAAGTAAGTTTCTGCGCTAATAATTAGCAGCTGCCAAAACTGTAACACTTACAAATTGACAGTTTTCAAAATTCAAATTATCAATTCGATTGATAATTTGAATATAATCCAAACTATTAATTAGCTCATACTTTTTTTATGTATGATCAGATTCTATTTTGTCTGATAGTGAGATATATTGTGATCTCCATCACAGTATCATCGAAATTTTTTTCGATGGGCTGCAACGATTCTGACTCACCTCAACAAGGATCATTGATCCAAAAATGATCTTAGTAAATCCTTACGATCCCCCAGTGATGCCTAACAGCATATAGTGGCAATCCAGCAGAATAGAAGAAAAATTTTAAGTATAGTTATCGTATGATACAATCCCTCTATCGTGAGTCCCAACTAGACGGAGGTCATAGAGAACTCATCAAATCCATCATTAGTCATATGTCAGATTGATTCGACTTGAGTTCATCCGTGAATCTCATAAAAATTTTTCTAGTATTCACACTTGCTCTGATCAGAAATTTTCTGAACTCAGTCTTGCGAATTGCATAGAACTACTCCTCTATTAATATCGATAGATTCCATCTAGATGCATCCTACTCCAAATAGTGAATCTAAACCCATAATAGCCAACATATATAGTAAGAACCCGAATGACTAGAGATCAAAAAATATGTAGTCAAACTAAGTAGCTTCGCTGTGAATAGCCAATGCACCGCAAATCAAAGGACCAGCACACCACTGTAGCATCAAAAAATCACTAACGAGTGAGTAGACATCCAAATAGTTTCTCGTATTGATCACGTTCAGTTTAAGTTATTCTCTAACAACCACCTACACTCTCACCCTAGTGTCTCCACATCATAGACTCAAGATTCATCTATCCAAAAAAGAAGTGATCTATGCACTGATCTTGAATGGATTGATCACTGTCCTCCGTGATGATTCTTCGATTGGAAGTATTTAAAATTAACCACTAATAATGTATGTCTTAAATTTCAATACTTTGAGAATATATAAATTATTTTATTAATTTTAGGATAAATCATGAATACATACAACATGATTGGTTATAAAAATTTGCCGTCAAGTACAAAATATATCCTAGAGAAAGGTATGTGACAGCCAAAATTGACTTCTAGGAAATACATCTAACAAAGCCATCCACTGAAGCGATGGAGGACCCATCTAAAAAGTCAAGTCAGGAGGTTACCAAAGTGAATATAACTGAGGCCATCACTGCAAAGCCTATATCTGCTATGCCTGCAGTCGAGATCGAGATTCTCGAGGTCGTCAGGAAGCCGGAGTCTACTACAGCTACGGGCCAACTACCACAAATGTTGTTGAGGAGCCAGAATAGACTAAAGAGGAATCAATCAAGAAGGATTCCAATGTGCTAGTAATCATCCGGTAAAGATTTTCTTCTTTTGGGATATATTGATCTGATACAGATCGTTCTTCTTTTTGGAACATATAAACCTAATATGGGTTTTTTTGTACATCAATGCAAGAATTGTTTTCTCAGGCATCATGATTTGATGTGCATGTTCTAGCAAATTTCACAGATTGTCAGGATAATTTACATATATCTTTATAGTTCAATAGAATTGAAAATTGATAAATTTAACCTTACCAATTATCAATTAATTAAAGATCAAGATTCAGACGTGCCTTTATTTGCATGACCTTGAAGATTCGACTCGGAGATCGATATTTTTGAAAGAATCCAAAGACAATCTCGCTCTAGAGATCAATATAGTATCATATCGGTTCAAGACTAGTGCAAGATTACTTCAGTCTTATGGTCGGTATAAGGCTCATTGGTTGATGGGTGGATCAAGCCCTTCAGGGTTATATCGGACTGAAATCTGGAGTAACATCCGCATCCTCCGGGGCCATGTCGGACTAAAATTTGGAGTAATATTCACATTCTCCGGGGCCATACCGAACTCAAATCAGGATTAATATTTATATCCTCCAGGGCCATGCTGGACTAAAATTTGGCTTAATATTTATGCCCTTCAGGGCTTTATTGATCTAACATCCAGATTAGCATTTGTGCCATTCGATGCTTTATCGGACTGAAATTCAAATTAATATTTGCACCCTTCAAAGCTTTATCAGACTGAAATCTAGATTAATATTTATGCCCTTCAGGGCTTTACTAACTCGGAGATTGAGTTTAGGAGATCTTATCTCCATTCGTGCCTCTCAGGGCTGTACCGGACTAAAATTTGAATTAATATTTGTATCCTTCAGAGTTTTATCGGATTAAAATTTGAATTAATATTTGTGCCCTTTGGGGCTTTACCAACTTGGAGATTGGGTTTAGGAGATCTTATCTCCATTCGTGTCTCTCGAGGCTGTATCGAACTGAAATCTGAATTAATATTTGTGCCCTTCGAGATTTTATTAGATTGAAATTTGGATTAATATTTGTGCCCTTTGGGGCTTTACCAATTCGGAGATTGGATTTAGGAGATCTTTTCCATTCGTGTCTCTTGGGGCCTCATCGGTCTGAGGATTGAATCTTGATAAATGAGAAAACACAATGTACAAAAAGGGCTCGTTAGAGCATTTTATTGATAATATTTTTAAATTTTAAATTTAAGTATGGAGAATAACAGACCCATCTAAATTCTCGATTCTATAAGCTCCTGGGTGAATTACATCGGTGATTCGATAAGGTCCTTCCCAATTGAGAGTTAGTTTGTCATGTTCCGTAGGCTTTGAAACTTTTGCTCATCTCAGGATGAGATCACACTTTTAAAATGACTTCTGCTTTACCCAGATATTATAATACTTAGCAGTTCTCTACTTATAGGCCGCCATTCTGATATGGGCTTATTTTCTCACTTCATCAAGAAGATCTATGTCCGTCCTCAACCGATCAGAATTGGTTACCTCATAAAAATTTTGGACTCTATCAAATAATAGGTCAATCTCAACTGAAATCACAGCTTCAGTCCCGTAGGCAATCTTGAAAAAAATTTCTCCTATCCAAATCCGATATGTGGTTCGATAAGCCTATGTACATTGTCTAACTCATCAGCCTACAACTCTTTTGCTTCAGTGAGCCTATCTTTAAATCTCAAAGGATAGTTCTATTGGTGACTTCAGCTTCACTATTTGATTGTGGATGTCCAACAGAAGTGAGTCGGTGATTAATATGAAGCTTGAAGCAAAATTTTTTGAACTTGAGATTGTCAAACTGCCGATCATTATCGATGATGATGACTCAAGATAAACCAAACCGACATATTATAGATTTTCAGATAAAATTATACATCTTTTTCTCTGTGATTTGAGCGAAAGATTCTGTCTCTATTCATTTTATGAAATAATCAATGGCTACTACTAGAAATTTTTTTGGCCTACCACTACTGGGAAAGGCCCCAGTATATCCATCCCCCAAATTACAAAGGGCCAAGAGGTGGTAATAGAAATAAATTCAGCAGCAGGTTGATGTTGGATGTTAGCATACCTCTAGCATTGGATGTTGGATGTTAGCATATCTCTTATTGATAAGATCAACTATAACCTTTTGAATAGTTAACCAATAGTAATCTAGTCGGATTACTTTATAAGCAAGTGACTTGCCCCCCAGATGATTTTCACATATTCTTTCATGTACTTCTCGGAGTGCATAGTCAGCTTCAGACAGTGTTAGGCACCGAAGTAAAGGAAGAGAATAAGACTTTTTATATAAATGACCCTCCTAAAGAACGTACCATGGGACTTGTCTTTTAATACTTCTGGCTTTGATCAGATCATTGAACAGAATTTCTTTAGATATATAATCTACGAAGGGATCAATCCAACTTGACTCATGACCGACCTGAAATGTAGAAAGCACCCCAATACTAAGCCTATCCAATTGTTCAATAAGTATCTTCTGATTTAGCTCAACAAAATCCAAAGTAGTGAGGTGTAATAGAGCATCAGCCCGGATATTTTCAACCTTAGAATTTGGAGCACTTCAAGCTCTTCAAAATTTTTGGATAGCTCCTTGACATTCTATAGATAATGAACCATTATGGAATCTTTGGCTTTAAATTGATCCCGTACTTGGCCGAGATAAGCTATGAGTCAGTAAAATCTTTAACTTTGTGACTCCGAGCTCTTTGCCATTTTGAGACCGACCGTTAGGGCTTCATATTTAGCACCATTATTAGAAGTGTTAAAATTGAACCTTGAGATCTGCTCAGTTATGAATCCTTCAAGACTGGCCAGAATCAAACTGGCACCACTTTCTTAAAAATTTGAAGCTCCATCTATATGTAAGATTCAGAACGAATCATCACTTTCAGGACTTGCTTGGATTGATCCATCATCTGGGATAGTACATTCTGCAACAAAATCAGCTAGTACCTAACCTTTAACTATAGTTCGAAGTTGGTAGTGGATATCAATTCGCTGAGTTCAATAGCTCATTTGGCGATCTGACCTGAAGTATCAACTCTTTGTAATATCGATCTGAGTGGCTGGTCCATCAATACTGCAATGGTATAAGCTTAAAAGTAAGGCCTGAGTCTCCAGACTACCATAATCAAAGTATATATCATCTTTTCAATCTTTTTATACCAGATCTCTATGTCTCGCAATAATTTACTGGTGTAGTAGATAGGCCTTTGAATGCCCATTTCTTTTCGGATAAGAATCAAACTGATTGTACAGGATGAAATAAAATATACATATATAATTCTTCATCTTCAACTGACTTAGAAAGAAGATGAGGAGAGCCAAGATACTTTCTAAGATCTTCAAAAGCAGTCTAGTATTCTGCTGTCCAGCTAAAATTTTTGATATTCTTAATACTTTGAATAATGAAAGGCATCTTTCAGCTGACCTGAAATAAATCAGCTAAGAGCTGCTATCCGTCCCATGAGCTACTGGATTTTTTTGATGGAGGTCGGATACTTCATTTTTAGTAATGCTCGAATCTTTTCAAGATTAGCTTCTATTGTTCTTTGATTAATAAGAAAGCTAAAAATTTACCTGAGCCAACTTTGAAGGTATATTTGTTAGGATTGAGCTTCATCTGGTGCTTTTAAGTTCTCCAAATGCTTCATTCAGATCGGTGATATGCCGGTCCTCTTCAGAACTCTTTACTATCATATCATCAATATCGACCTCCATATTTCGATCAATTTGTTGCTTAAAAATTTTATTGACGAAGTATTAGAATGTAGCACCTGCATTTTTAAGATCAAAGGTATCATTTTGTAACAATACAGATCTCTTTCAGTGACAAAGGCAGTTTTTTCTTCATCTTCAGAGTCATTTTGATCTAATTATAGCATGAGAAAGCATCCATAAAGCTGAAAAACTTGTGACCTGAGGTAGGATCTACTAGCGGATCAATCCTCGATAAAAAAAAATTATCTTTCAGATAGGCTTTATTGAGATCTTTATAGTCGATGCATATCCTCCATTTGTCATTGGCCTTTTTGACTATAATAATATTGGCTATCCATTTAAGATAATGAGCTTTCCTGATGAATTTTGCTTTTTAAAACTTATCAACTTCTTCATCGATGGCTTTTTGTCTTTCTGAGGCGAAACTTCTTTTCTTCTACTGAATCGGCTTGAAATTTGGATCCACATTTAGTTTATAAATAGTCATATTGGTAGGGATGCCAGGCATATCAGAGGCCAATTAAGCAAAAATGTCAGTATTTGTTCGTAGAAATTTGATCATTTTATCTCTTAAATTAGACTTGAGGTTTACATCGATCTAGACCATTTTTTTGGATCATCTTCCAAAAAATGGCTTCAAGCTTTTCCGCTGATTCACCTCAGACTTTTTCGAGCTCAACCAATGCATCCGAATGTCAACTGGTACAGTTTCCATCGATTGTTTTATTTTAGCAGAAATCATAACCATCTGTGGGTATTATCCGCATTTGAGCCAAAAAGCATTTGCAGTCAAGGGCTCATAGTTCGGCATGTAAGGTATTGTCTACTTTAGCTCATGACCATCTTTGGACTTCAGTGAATTTTAGTCATTTAGAGCCTCACGATTTTATCCTTTAAAAGATACCTCACATAGAAAAATATCCCTTCTTATATAAGCTAGATTTTTCGGACTCCAACTAATGTGGGACTAATGATGTCCTTTTTTTACACCACAACATAGCCCCCAGTCAAAGGAGAATCTGTGTACTCCCACAGACTGTCTGTGTACTCTCATAGAGTAGTGTTTAGGCAAAAGGAGCCCCACAATCCATGGAGAGTGAGATCCTTCTAGCGTCAATCTGTTGCTGCAAAACTCAAAATCTAGAGTAAGACGGATCGAATCGAATGAAGATGGGCTGGAGCGATCATTGCGATCCAGTGGAAAATCTTTCAATCTGCAAAATCAATCAAAAAATCAGATGGGGATCCTCAAATTCTTGACCTCCAATGCTTAAGTCAATTCAAGCCTTGAGAACATAGATGAAAAAGAGTGGGAGAGCAAGAGAGATCGAATGGAACTGGAAGAAGATTGGGTAGGAGCCAAGATTCTGGCTTAATTTTCTACCGACAAAGTCTTCCTTAGCTTCAGAGAGTAGAACTTATTGATGGAGGATCCTTGGCCCTCTATTTATAAAGGGGTTGAGGAAACCATTTCAGAATTTGTTAGGCTATTAGAGGAGTTTGTTAGACGATTAGAGAGCCATCTGTAAGTAAGCTGGTGTACAGCTGTACATATGAGCTGGATATGAATCATACTTAGCTCTACCTATCAACCGTATATAAGATCGTGGCCAGCTGTGACTTGGTTGCAGAAACCACCATGGACATTCGTGGAACGATTAAGTCCGTCAACATAATAGTTCACTTCAGTAGATGATCGGGGTGAAATAAAAACTAGTCATAATAGTCATTCTGGATATAGGAGGCATCGTAATTTAGGTCAGTAAATATCCGACCTGAATATTCTTTTGTCAGTAGAGACTTGTCATCCCGGAT
This sequence comes from Elaeis oleifera, assembly GCA_000441515.1. NCBI lineage: Eukaryota > Viridiplantae > Streptophyta > Magnoliopsida > Arecales > Arecaceae > Elaeis > Elaeis oleifera. The sequence goes on along the minus strand of ASIR01191282.1, from coordinate 1,546 downwards.
AGAGAACATCAGGGTATCTTTTATTCAGATCGATAAAATACCGACTCGAATCTACTTATCGATAAGTTGATCTGTTGGAATTTGACACTTTGAGATTGATATCTCTTTGATCTCATATGACGACGCCACGTGTCTTGGGACTGGTTTAGTACACCAACAGGTTGAGATATGTAATCTGACAATTCTTGGAATCATTTATCTTGAAAAATGATTGTGAAAAAAATAACTTTTATTATATTTGGTTGGTAAAAAATTATTCAAAAATAATATTGAAAAAGATTACTATATTTGGTTGGAGATAAATTTATATAGGAATTAATATGATAAAATTTATAAATATATTTTTTAATATAAATAATTTTTAGTATTAGGATAGCATTGCCATCTCTAATTAGTTTTAATATAATAACTATAATCATACAGTCTTTTATGTAATGCCATCTCCATCTTAATATTTTTACAAAATTCTTTATTGAATAAATTTGAAAAAAATATTAAAATAAATTCAATGATTATGATATATACAGTTTTATTGGAGATATTTTTGTTAAGTATAGATAATCATCATTCGAAAATTTATCAAACACCAATCTTTTATGTTATTATTTTATCTTCTTTCTATAAAAATAAAATGGAGTCCGTTAATTTTTTTGATATATATATATATATATACATATCACATATGATAATTTGAGATAGGATTTATCTTTTCATCTTAGATTATCTCTAACCAAATGGGCCCTTAAGTCTACCATGTCTTGCTTTTTGATGCTTGAACCAAGTTTGATGTTTACTCACTGGATATTCTAAATTACAGTAACCCATGAGCGAGTTCATTGGGTCAATTGTTTGAGATTTGCCGCCCCGATCAACCTGTATCCTGAGGCAAGAGTTGGCACTACAATTTTGGCTATGTTACCCAGTCCTTCGAACGGGTGATTTTTTTTTTTTTGGTACAAAAGGTGAAATTTTTTCCCCGTGATCTCCATAATGAATGCCGCTGGTGGCTGACGGCGACGGAAGTCTCTAATAAACACACACACACACACATATATATATATACACACACACATAACATCCTCATTGTTTGATGCTCGACCTCGCCGATGGCATGGATCTCATCATCGTTGCAAGCCTCTGTCTCATCAGAGGAGGATGTGACGTGGTCACGAAGGAGACGACCTGCATTCACATCTGTGCTGGCACCAAGTGGATAAACTTGATTTGAGATTTTATCCTGCAGGAAGAATAATAAAGGACAAAGCATACGTATGGTCGGTTATCCAATAATAATTTTATATAAAAATTATTATTATAAATATTAGAGCATTCATATAAATGATTGGATCATATTAAAATAAAATTAAATTTTGATGATCAATTTAAATATTTATAAATATCGGTATGAGAGTGTGATGACCCAAACCAACGCCCAAGCCCGATTTAAGAAACCCAAGCCCAAGTACCAAAAAAAAAAAAAAAAATAAGAAGAAAAATCGGGAAGAAGACTCCCGATAGGAGTCTTCTTCTCCGATGATATCATCGC
>ASIR01191277.1:0-10031 GCA_000441515.1 Elaeis oleifera | reverse complement strand
CTTTGCAGGTCCCGGCGGCGACCGCGGCACCATCGACTCCAGCATCTCCGACGCCGACGGATTTTTGCTGCAACACCAATCAAAATGATCATCTAGCAATGATACCCGACATCTGGATAGGTCGAAAGATTGCAAAGCATTATTCAAGAACCTATTGACATATGGTTACCGTATAATTCATCCCTTTGATCTAAATGCTCAAGCTGACCTAAGGTTTAACTGTCAACCCTGGTATAGTCATCCATATTATATTTAATTTCAAAATCCATCACATGGATTACTTCGATCAAGGTTCTACTGAATTGAAATACACTGATACATTAACTCCTACTTATTCGGAGGGTCAATTCCATCTTGACTCACATCCCGACTTCACAAGTACTTGACTATACCCAGAAACCTTTCATCATTGAATTAAAATTCAGGTAGTCCGGCACCAAAGCACAATGAGTTGCTTGCAAGTCACCGTGGTGATCTCAAGTCAGAGAGACACTTATATCCTTTGCGAGCTACTCTTGACAGCAGAGTGCTCAGCAATTGATCACGTTCAATGAGATGTACTCCTACATCTCACTTGCATGCCCTACCAGTGTCTCCATACTTCTTGGTTAAAAGGATAACCAACGTACATGGTACACAATGACATATACTTGATATAGCTATCGTCCTAATAATAGTATATCATTTGGTTGTGAACTTAAGGTTTAAGGACTAAATGATATATCCTCCTATATCGAATCAAATAGTCCTAAAGATTTCATCACATAACAGGAGTTCAAAATAAGATGTACACAGTAATTAAAAATTAATAATATTTATTAATTCAATAATTTATATATAATTATAATAATAAGCTAAACCGTCAACAGATTGACGATTGACTTTAGGACACAATTTCCAACAACTCCCACTTAGACTAAAGCCAATCGGTATAGTATCGTATACCCATCTTTGATTTGTAGTCTTCGAACTCCTTGACACCGAAAGCTTTAGTAAATGTATCGACTAGATTCTTCTTTCCATTGATCTTATGAAGCTCGATGTCATCTTGATCCATGATCTTCCGGACCAGGTGGTAGCGGCACAGAATGTGCTTGGTCCACTGATGTGATTTCAATTTTTTGCTTGAGCAATGACGCTAGAGCTGTCGCAGAACAATAAGATGGGTTCATTAAGAGAGGGTGCCACTCCGAGCTCATTGATGAACTTTCATAATCACACAGCTTCTTTGTAGCATCGGATGTCGCGATATATTCCATCTTGCAAGTAGAGTCGGCCACAGTGTGCTGCTTAAAACTTTCTAGCAGATTACTCCACCATTCAGGGTATAAATATATCCCGACATGCTCTTGCTGTCGTCATGATCCGACTAAAATTAGAGTCTATAAATCCCACAAGTTTTAAGTCAAATTCTTCATAGATAAGCCATTGATCCTTAGTATTTTTAAATACTTAAGGATGGTCTTTACGACCTTTCAGTGATTCTCACTTGGATCGGACTGGTATCTGCTCACTACTCCTAGTGAGTATGCCACGTCCGATCACGTACATATCATAGTGTACATAATAGATCTTACTATCGAAGCATATAAAATTCTACTCATACGCTCTCTCTCTTAAGGAGTTGTCGGACAATCACTCTTCGAGAGAGAAATTTCTTAGCCTATCGGAAGATAGCCTTCCTTAAAATTCTTCATGCTGAACCTTTTCAACACAGTATCAATATACGTCGATTGGGATAATCCAAACAATTTTTTAGATCTATCTCTATAGATCTTCATCCCAAGGATGAAGGATGCTTCTCCCAAATTCTTCATGGAGAACTGTGATGACAACCAAACTTTTATTCTCTGTAATGTAGGGATGTCATTTTCGATTAAAAAATATCATCAACATATAAAATAAAAATACTATCACAGAGTTATTAACCCACTTGTATATGCAGGGTTCCTCTCCATTCTTAATGAAGCCATACGTTCTGATCACTTTATCAAAATATATTTTTCAACTCTGAGATGTCTGCTTAAGTCCATAGATGAACCTCTGAAGCTTGAACATCTTAAACTCATCTATGGATATGAAACCTTCAGGTTGTATCATATACACCTCTTCTTTTAGCTCTCCATTTAGGAAAATTATTTTACATCCATTTGCCAGATTTCATAGTTCAGATATACTACTATTGCAAGCATGATCTGAATGGACTTAAGCATTGTAACAGGAGAAAACATCTCGTCATAGTCAATACCATAATGCTGATGGTAATCTTTGGCAATTAGACGGCTTTATAGGTCTCCATTTTCCATCTATGCCCCTCTTCCTTTTGAAGATCCACTTACACCCTATAGATTTTATCTTTTCAGGTAGGTCAACCAATATCCATACATTGTTGACTTTCATGAACTCCATTTCGGATTTCATGACTTCCAGCCACTTATCAGAATCAGACCTCTGCATCGTATCCATATAGGTGATTGGATCCTCATTGTTCTCATCGAGTTCAACTAGATCCCCATCCTGGATTAAGAAACCATAGTATCTATCCAGTTGACGCGATACTCTATCGGATCTCCTTAAAGATGTTTCTACAATAGGTTCCAAATTGATCTAATCAAGTCCGACTCTATGGATTTACTGTCGGTTCTTCTACCAATCGAACTTCATCAAGTTCAATCTTTGAGGTATTAGTTTCTTCACCAAAAATTTTTTTCTAAAAGACTGTCCTATTGCTAACGAACACCTTTTGTTCATTAGCAAGATAGAAGTAATATCTCTTGATCTTTTTGGGTACCCTATAAATAGACACTTGTCAGATCTAGGTCCAAGTTTGTCAATTTTTAAATATTTGACATAAGCCGGACATCTCCAAATCCTAAGATGAGAGAGTGTTGGCTTACGCCCTTTCCATATCTCATGTAGTATTTTACTTACAGACTTACTCAAAACTTTATTTAAAATATAACAAGCTGACTCGAGTGCATATCCTCAAAAAGAGATCGGCAGACTTGCAAAACCCATCATAGATCGAACCTTGTCTAACAGGGTTCAATTCCTCCTTTCCGATACACCATTATGCTATAGTGTTCCAGGAGAGGTCCATTGTGAGAGAATTACATTCTCTTCTAAATATATCAAAAACTCACTGGAGAGGTATTCTCCTCCTCGATCAGATCGAAGAGTTTTAATACTCTTTTCAGTTTGTTTCTCTACTTCATTACGGAATCGTTTGAATATTCAAATGATTCTGACTTATGTGTCATTAAGTAGACGTGCCCATACCTTGATAGGTTATCTGTAAATATAATAAAATAATAATATCTACCTCTGGTACTAGTGTTCATCAGTCCACATACATCAGTATGTATCAAACCTAGAACTTCACTGGCTCGCTCATCTTTTTCAGTAAAAGATGACTTGATCATTTTTCAAGAAGACAGGACTCACAGGTTGGGAGTGATTCACAATCACTGACTTCGAAGATTTTCTCTTATATCAACCTATTTATTCTGTTCTTATTAACATGACCTAATCTACAATACCAAAGGTAGATATCAGAGACATCAATAATTCTAGGATATTTGCTGGATGTGTATATTACACTAACAGATTGTGATAATATATAAATACTATTGTTCAGCTGTCCATTCATCATATTAACATCATTCATAATGATATTAAATTATTTTTTTATTAAAATTTTATAACCGTACATGACCAAAAAGTCTACAGAAATAATATTCAATAAAAAAGAAGGACAAAAGTGATATTCACTTAGAATAATTACATTAGACTTGAATACAAGCTTAATAGTCCCTAACGCTGGAACTGGAACTGGTCTTCCATCTCCAACATTAAGAAATCTTTCATCTTCTTCAAATCTCCTACTAACCTACAGATCCTGCAACAAATTATAAATATTTAAAGGGCTTCCGATATCTAATACCCAGGTAGTAGAATCACAAATTAAGAAATTACAAAGTGTTATCATATAATTATCTTGTCCAGCAATAATTTGCATCTTTCTCAGCTTGTTCAGATCCAGAGAAGCAATATACTGAGGACAATTCCTCTTCCAGTGCCTCTGCTTCTTGCAGTAGAAGCATTCTGCCTGACACTGATCGGACTTGAGTTTCTTGATCTGACAAGGCTTGGGTGCCCCAACACTTTGCATCATTTTCTTGTTCTTCTTGTTCTTCTTTTCTTTCTTAAAGGATCGACGTCCAAAAGAAATCCTCCAACAACATTCACCGACTCCTTATGGAGCTGGTGATCCTTCTCAAAATTCTGCAGCAATCCCAGCAAACTGTGGTAGTTGACTGTAGGCTTTGTCATTCGAAAATGAGTAAGAAAAGGGAGGTAGGACTTGGACAGAGAGTTCAGAATAGCATCTTTCCCCAACTGCTCATGCAGGAGAAAGTCGAGCTTGCTTAGGCGCTCAATCATCTCGATCATGTACAATACATGATTAGTGACTGATGTTCCTTCTCTCAATCAAACGTTAAAGATGGCACAACTAGTCTTATGCCTCTCAACGTCGTCGGGTGTGCCGAAGGACTCATTCAACATTCGCAACATGTCCTGTGGCAGAGTATTCTCGAAACAACAACTAAACTCATCATTCATTGCTGCCAGTATAATACAACGAACCGTAGTTCGGTCATTGAGCTACTTTTGATAAGTGTCTTTGACCGTGCTACGTGCATTCGGAGCACTATAGCATTCTATCCCTGCTTATCTCTGTCACAAGTAACCCTCTTACTTTCCTATCATTTTTTTTTATCACAGCTAGTTCTCACCAATAATGCAGTCTAACAGCTCCTTCAATACTCTACTCTTATAATGATCAGTAGCTTTGAAATTTATAACACCAATGACATTAACATTTAGTAATACTGTGTATAACCTTTGTCTTTGCAAAACATCCTAAAGGAATTCCAGATCTAGAGTCTATAAAATATACTCCACCAAACAACAGCATTATATGGTTTTATAACCTAGATAAACTGAACCTTATAAGAAAAAACAAGGTACTTAATTTTACCCTCTCATTTTTGTAAAAGTATAACATATTCTGAAAATTCATCACAATGACCCCACACCCCTAGAAACGGCTGTATCTCACTGGACTCTGCTTCCCATCTTCTATATTCCTAAAACTCATCCATTACTGCTACTCTCCTATATAGATAACTTCATGTCTTGCTACAAGGACACAGGGAAACTATGAGTTCTTCCCAGAAGAAAAAATTTGGGACTTCATTCGGAAAAATGGACTGATAACACCTTTAATGACTGTTAAATTCGTAGGCAGAGATGGTTATAGAGCAAACAACATATTAAATTCGATTTCAGAAAAAAATAGGCATTAGGTTCAGGCCATTCCTTTCTTAAAAGATTCTAAAGATACCAAACATTTCCAAAATGCTTAATCCAACTCTATACACATCACCCAATTACAGTAGAAGACACAAACATTGACATATCATGCACACGCAATACTGAAGAAGTGGGCAAAAGAAAAACTTAGGGGCTCTGAACCTAATATTTTAGAAGGACTTGAATCAGAGAAACCATAAACCAAAACCAAGATTGAATGAAAATTAGAGAGATTTGTTCTATGCCCTAACCCAATTCAAGAGAGGTAATTGAAAATCAGAGAACGTAATCAGTAGAAATACTAACCTCAACCAAACAAACAGACCAAAGCAGACACTAGAGAGATTGAAGGGAAGACGAGCTGGAAATCGAGCTGGAATAGATGAGCTGGAACCAACATTTCTGAAGAGAGATTTTGTTCCTTTGATTCTTGTTTCTGAGTGGAGATGAAGTCATGAAATAAAAAAAATTGAGAAAAGAGTTAACCCAGGAAAAAGTTCGCGCACTATTTTTCTTTGGACTGACCAAGCCTTGCTTATTTCTTCTTTGGCTACAAAGTATACAAAAATGTTACTTTGTAGCCAAAGAGTCGCTGCCTAAAATGTACTTTGCTGTAGTGTCCGGAGGAAAACAAGAGATGCTTTCGCTCTCGATCACTTTCCTAAGCTCGGAGCTCAAGATTATCATCAAAAGAAGCTAAATACATATTTTCCATCATCTCTAACTCTTTCACTGTATCGTACATCTTAAATCCACTACTAACATAATCAAACTTGTTAGATTTATACTTTAAAAGTCAATTATTAAATGATATATTTATAGTTCAGAACTTAATTTTGTACTCATAATATTTTTATTATCAATAATAAATTTTTTTCATTCTAATCATATTTATGTATCCATAATTTATTCTAAAATTAACAAAGATAATTTTATATATTCTTAAATCGTTGAGAATTTGAGACATACATTTATTAGTGGTTAGTTTTTAAATACTTCCGATTAAAAGATCGTCGCAGAGGACAGTAATCAATCCATTAAAGATCGGTGCACGATTCACCTCCCTTATGGATAGATGAGTCTCGGATCTATAGTATAGAGACACTAGAGTGAGAATACGGATAGTTGTTAGAGAACAACTTGCACTGAGCGTGACCAACATAAGAAACTACTTGAATGTCTAATCACTCGTCAGTGGTCTTCTCGATGCTGCAGTGGTATGAGTAGTCCTTTGATCTGCGATATTATCGGCTATTCGTAGTGAGGCTACTGAAATTGACTGCATATTCTCTTGGTCCCTAGCCATTTGGATTCTTGCTGTGTATGTTGGCTACAGTAGGTTCAGATTCACTGTTTAGAGTAGAATGCACTTAAATGGAGTCTATCGATCCTGATAGAAAGAAAAGTCTTGTGCGATCTGTGAGACTAAGTTCAGAAAGTCTTTGGCCAAAGCTATTGGAGAACATACGTGATTTCATGTATGTATTTCAAAATTTTTCAAATAAATTACAGCGAAAACCATTAGATTAATCAAATTAATCTAATATGTATATGATCTGATCATCAAATCAACCTACTCTAGGATCTATGACATGATATGTTACATATAAATTTAAAAATACTGAAGATAAAATCAGCATACATGCATGTGAGCAGTAGATCACATCTACTTCTGATCTGAGTTCAGAACTCAATACCTGAGCGTGGATCGACGATCACTGCTGCTGAGAGACATGATAGAGAGGGTCCTCACTAATTGCTCACAGCCGCACACGCGTCCGTCCTCTATGAAAAATTTTACTCGAAGCTCCGATCTGATCGGTCTTCTCAGGAGTGCTAGCTCACGTAAAGACCTTCTTTTTGGCTGATCTGGATCTTTCTTCAAATCTCTGAAATCTTTTCAGAGATTGAAGATAGACTTCTGGAGGAGATAAAGAGATGGAAGAAGATGGAGAAGAAATAATTTTTCTCTTATATTTTCTCTCTTCTCAAATTCTTAGGACCAAAAATCTAGAATTCAGGTTTTTGTACACACCCCAAAAGAGAGAACCCTCCTCTTATTTTTCACACTATGAACACTGAAGGAAAAGAAACTATTCCTCCTCTGATTGCCCAGGTTGCATCTAAAATTTTCTATTCATCTACATGATTAAGGATCAAATCCTTACCTGATTAGCAGCGAAACCAGAGATCAAATCTAAATTTATCTAGATTAAACTTTTGTGGAGGCCTGGATGTGCAGACCCTCTACTTCGCATGTACGTCAGATGCCACAGGAAAGTGAAATGAACTCTAATCCAATTGCCTTCGCAACACAATCAATCGAGGGATGAGATGTGCTGGTGTGACTCCTCACACCAGCAGGTGGGATGTCCAAGAAGGATCCACACTCAAGAAGAGGAGGTGGCAACAAAGGGAGAGATGTAGGAGAAGATTAAGGATTTCTCTCTTCACATGCCTCTCTCTCTTCTCTCTTCTCTCAATCTGATTTGTTTGCTATATATCCATAGGTAGAGACCCTCTCTATTTATAGATGATTCTTATGACCCAATGAGAGTAGGACTCTTAACTCAAATCTGATTTGAATTGATCCAATACTTATGAAAGAAGTATTCCTACATGAGATAGAATCTCTATCACATATGACATTCAACTTGCACCCACTCCCTCACCCATATGGGATGCCCCAAACCAGATCCATATCAGGTGTTGGTCCGCCCACATGGGAGGGTATTCCCAGTGCAAGTAGGAATACTCATATCTCATCCAAAATAGGTCCAATTCGAATCCGATTCGAAGCTGGTTCAAAAAATTTCAAAAGGCTGTCAATCCCAAACTCTTTAAAACTTTGTATCAAGTCTAACTTAGATTTTAGATCCAATTTAAGACTAATTAATTCAGATCTAATCTAAATTAATCAGCTCCTAAATCTAATCTTTCATATACTCCATGGATCATAGATCAGAAACTGTTCATCTCCAGGATTGAACCTGAACCTCATGTGTAGTGCTAGCTAGACATAGTCAACTCTTCAATCTTATTTGACCTATAACTTAATTCTCAATCAAGCTAGTTTATATGTTCAATCAAGTCAAGTACTTCTAAATTGAATATATAAATATAGGTCAATTCCTTCCTTCTTTGTCTGACTTGTGTGCGTGACTCCATAGATTCAAACACTAAGTCGGTAGCACAGGAATCAATTTCTGCACTAATCGAGATACCATCTAGCAATGATTTCCAACATTCAGATAGGTCAAATTATCACAAAAGAATATTATAGAACCCATACACATAGTTATCGCATAATTCATCCTTTTGACCTTGAATGCTCTAGGATGGTCTCAGGTTAACTATCAATCGAGATTGCTTCATCCGTATTGTATTTCAACATTTCAAATCCATCTCATGGATTACCCTGGCCAAGACTTTGCTAAATTGAAATACAGTGATACATCAACTTCAATAATCCAGAGGGATCAATCCCATCTTGATCCACACACAAACTTCGCAAGTATTTGATTGTACCCAGTAGCCTTCCGTCACTGCATTAGAAATCCAGATAGTCCGACACAAAAGTATAGTGAGTTGCTTGCAAGTCACTATGGTGATCTCATATCTGAAAGACACTTATACCCATGTGTTTCATGAGCAGCTCTTGATAGCAGAACGCTCAGCAAGCGAGTCACTTGTTCAGTGATGATATACCCCTACATCTCACCTGTATGCCATACCAGTGTCACCACACTCTTTGGTTAAGAGGACAACCAACCCATATGGCACACAATGATCTTCACTCGATAAACGTCATCGTCATATAATGACATATCATTTGAGCATGAACATGTTTAAAAACTATATGATAAATCTTCTCTTTATCGCACACAAGCATAGTTCTAAGAACTTCATCATAACATAAGAGTTCAAGGAAGATGTTACTTTGTGATGAAAAATATTAAAATAATTTTATTTAATAATTAATAATTCATATACAAGGATGAACTGAATCATCACACGATTGATTTTAGGACACAATATTAGAATTCGGGATTTGGTGCATGCATATATATTTGAAAATTTTTATTTTCTAAACACTACAGCGGAGAATAAAATTAAAATATTTTAATCTAAATTTTACATGCATAAAAATATAAAACCATATGGATCTATTTCATATGCTAAAATTGATATATGCTGAAATTTAGATTGTGATCAAATCACATACCTATTTCGCAATCCCTTTCTTCAAATCTAGATCTGAAAGAGACGAGGCTCTCTATTAGCCACACAAGTATCTGACCTCTATGAGTATCTACTTAGGATCAGCCTGAAACAGTCCTCTTTAATCTGAATTTTGGTTCTCCAAAATTCAGCCTGCTGAATCTGAACGAAGCCTGGATCGCAATCAACACTTGATCTTTCTCCTTGATCTTCTTTTTCTCCTCTTCTCTAGAGTTTCTCCTTGCTATATGCTGCTACCAGATATTAAAAATCAGCAAGAAAGAGGCACTCAAACTCTTTTGGGCATGAAACTCCTTGGGATGCGCATCCCAAGGAAGGGGTGTATAGAACACCCAAGAGGAGAGAAAGGAGAGGAAGAGAGGCATGGGGAGAGCCTTTGGGTGTGAGGGGCTGCTTGTTTTGATGCTCTAGGG
>ASIR01191236.1:0-10040 GCA_000441515.1 Elaeis oleifera | reverse complement strand
GGAGTGATGTCATCTGATCATATCAGATAAGAATCCCACCAAATCCTCCTACTGTTGGCACCAACACTGGATAAACACAGTGAGATTGGCGCCTAACAGTTCGAGTCGATCAAGGAATCAAAGTCTTCATCTCATGGGACTCTATCCTTATCCAATTGGGGCGCACGCCCAATTTAATCTTGGCGCCCACTTTGAGGCCTAATTTAGCAAGTGGACACTCCACAAAAACTCTCCAATAACCTCTTACCAAGTGGCCTTCAGTTTAAGATCCATAAGTCAATGTTTGACCGATGTCCTAAAACGAAAATGGCAGGTGACAGAAATTGACAGGTGCTTTGTCTTAAATTCATCTCATGAATTAAGATAAGACTTTTTTGAGCTAGACTGACTCCAGTCAGACTGAGAGAAACCTTCTCAAGGTTCTCTGGGTGAGTCAAATCATATTTGACCCAGTCGAGATGAAAAGATTACACGAGGAGAAAGTTAGGCTCAATCGTGTGCTAGCACGATTTCTTTGAATCTAATTGGATCTAATCCAAATCAATCGAATTGGATTAGCTCAATTGATGACATCCAGACCCTAACTCTTGTTTGTATGATCCAGTTAGGTTCATTTTCGTATGCTAATGAGATATATCGTGATCTCATCATCGACATCATCAAAACTCCTTTCGATGGATCAGAACTTTTCTGATTCAGACAATTAGAATGATCGATCATCAAGATCATTCTAATTGATTTCAAATCCACCAGTGACACCTAACAGTATATGGTGGCAACCCATCAAAAATGAAGATGAACCTCTCGATGCAGCTACCTGTATGATTGAGTTCCTCTATCATGAGTTCCGACTGAATTAGGGTTAAGGTGAACTCGTCAAATCCAACATCAGTCATATGAATCAATCGATCGATCCAAGTCTGATGTGAAATCCCAATGAAAAACTCTTTTCAATTATTTACTCTGCCATGGCCATGGGCTTAAGGACTCAATCTTTCGATCATCATAGGACTACTCCTCTTATCTACCGAGGTTGATAGATCTCATCTTGGTGTGATCTGGTTCCTACAATGAATATGTTACAGCCAACATACACCTCAGGGTTTTGAATGGCTAGGAGACTGAGTTATGGTGTAGTCAAACTATAACACACTCAAGGTGAACTCTCGATGCACCTCAGGTCAAAGAACTAGACACAGTTGCAGCATCGAGCTAGTCATCGACGAGAAGGTAGACTTCCTTATGACTGCTCGGGGTGTTCACGCTCAGTACACTCATTCTCAATGAATACCTTACTCTCGCTCTAGTGTCTCTACACCGTAGACTCAAGACACATCTACCTTAAGAAAGCGATCGTACACCAACCTTCCGGATCGATCACCATCCTCGTGATGATCCTATGGTCAGGAGCTGTTTATGAGTTAGTTATGTAAATTCATGCCTTAAATTTTAACTCTTGAAAATATGAATTAACATTCCTACTAACTCAAAGGATGTATCACAGACATAATGTACACAATGTGATAGTAGAATAATCCTTTATTCATTTATAGTCAAAATTATAAATTTGCCCTTAGATTTGTACAGGAATGTATCAGCCAATCTGGCATCTAGGGCACACATCTAATAGAGAGAACATCTGATAGAATCTTATTTATATATCAACTGATTGATCTCTAGTGAGAGTTGTGTAAGTGATCTTTTGACCTGAGATCATCATGGTACCTTGTGTACATGAATCTATATTTGGTTCACTTTCTAACTTGGTTCTCTGATCCTTGTATGGGGTGTTCTGGATATGATGAAATATGCATAGAGGTTGTGAGTGATCAATAAGGGATTGATTTTTTTCTAAAAAAAATTGGGAGGAAAAATAGAAAGAAGGGAGGTGAGAAAATAGCAAATGTTGTGAGCTTATCCTAGGGTTTGATTTTTTCATATGTTAGAGCACAAAATCAAATCCTAGGTTATAAGACTTCTGGAGAAAATTCTTTTGGTATGATCCTAGTGGCAAAATCGAAAGCAACTGAGTATTGGTGTGATTGTTTTTCGAGTTTGAAGCCGATAATGTTCTTGTGAAGAAAAGTCTGCGACAGTGCACCAGTTGGGAAGGACTTTGACCAACTTTTGTGTGGATCACCATTGGAGGACTTCTATTTTAGAGTCTCATGGAGATCACCTTCTTACCATACTACTCATTGGAGAAAGTATAAATTTTATCTCTTTGCATGCTGGACTTTGTTTGTTTGATATCTACAAGGTGATTCTAAGATTTGAGTTTCGATTCGACAGTTTTAGTTGTTAAAGCTTTCGATATGCATGTATAAAAATTTTTAATTCACATTCCACTGCATGACTGAAACCCAATAGACAGGTTTAATGTTAATTAAAAAAATACCATGCTATAGACTGGAAAGAGATTTTATCGAAACATGTCATATCTGAGATAGGGATTAGAGTATATAAGGTTATAATTGAAAAACTTTAATTACCAACCGTAATCTCAGTTCAATAAACACAATCTCTTTCTGATCATTAAAAAATTATGAGAATATTATTAGTCCCTGGCATTGCATGCTTTCCCAGTACACTTTTGGTCTGGACTAATCATTGTATAACACTCTACAGATGTTTTCTACCATGATGATAAGGCCTCCTGATTGGCCTTGTCCTTTTGAAGCTTGAGAGACTTACCTAAGTTAGTTAGAGGTAGGACCCCTTTATAGCATCTGGTTAAAGACGTTAAATTTAGCACTTGTTGGAAGATAATCTAATTTCTTAAAATAGTCTTAATATAAGTCTGACTGAAGACGTTAAACTTAGCGCTTGTTGGGAGGCAACCCAGTTTATACAATTTTTTTTAGTTTTTTTCATTTCATATGAATCTCTGAGAAAGATAATTAGCTAGCCAAGTTGGAGAGAGCACCACATTCATGCTAGCTAATGTTAAGAACACACCACACCCAATAATGAATGCATACATCAAACTCAGGTGGTATTCTTCTTATTATATTTATTTTAGCTTTATTATGATTCTCTTCTTCCATTGGGGATAATAAAATTAAGTTGGGGGGGAGATAATTAATTTAATAAAGTCTTTAAATAAGTTAGTATTTAGTGGTTAGACATCCAATTGTGCTTAAAAATTGAGTTGAACTAAGTATTTTTTTAAAAAATAAATTGATGCATAGATTAGAGAGTTTGTAAGATATCGAGGGATCAAGTACTAAGAAAATTCAATAAAGAGTTAAGTTTAGAACATAAATATTTTTTTTATGAGCACTTCTAATTTCTTCTACCAGCATCAAAGAAGAGTTTACTTCCTATGAACTTGTGGAGAGTAACTATATATTTCTTCATAAAATAAAATTATTTTAAATAAATAGTTTCTAAGTACTTCTCACTGAGTAATTGGGCCTCTTTGCCTAAGCAAGCATCAAGCTTTGTATCAAAAGATGTGAAGGACAAAGATGCTCTATTGTAAGGCTAGCTTTAACTTGTAGCCTATTTGATTTGAGCAAATAAGTTCGAGGGATATTTTATATTTAGTGTCCTAAAGCCATCTGGTTCGAGAGTCATTATCTGAAAGCTTGCTACAAGGGTCAACTAGAAGGCTAAAGAGGCTAAAACATTGCACTAGACTCTTCTTAAAAATATATATATATAATAAAAAATAGATAATAAGGAGATTAAATTATAAAAAGAAAATAAATTCAGCTCACATCAAATTAGAGGACTTAAAGAGTAGAGTGGGGAGTTGGTGAAAGAAGATCTCTAAAAATTTCAATGGCTAACACTCGATCACTAACTGGATCGAATTAGTAGTCTAATGAAGTATCTCTTTAATAGTCTGGCCAGATATCCACTGCCGTTAAGAATGCCTAGGATAACTTTCAATTCAAAAAAATTTGGTACACACTACTAATATTTTACTCGATGATGAGTAAAGTTCAAGTTAGAGGGTATGATGAACATTTGAATTAAATCACTAGAGGCATACAATTCTATTTAATTATTCTTTATTTATTAAAATTTGATACTTTTTAGTCTATTTGCAGATGATTGAGAGTTTGGATTTATACAATTCAAATTGGACTTAAATTGAATCAAATTTGAGTGAACCAGGCAACCAGCTCATATTCAAATGTGAACACGACTCACTCATCAATGGTCAAGAAGCAACCTCTTCAATCAAGGACACAGATTAGAAGATAAATGGGATCAAGTGTGAATATGATTTAAATATCAAGGGCTCAGATTAAAAAATCACTCTTCATGAAGATCTAGTATGAACACGACTTACTGATCAATGGAGAAGAAGCAACATGAAGATCTAAGGGTCCTTATTCATGCTCCCATCTCTCTTTTCATGAAATCCTATTATTCCACATCTCCTCATTGTTGCCCCCTATTCATCTCATGGTGAAACTTCTTAGGCGTGCCCTATATCCCACACTCCCTTCCCCTTCTCTGTTACACAAATCTGTGCCCCCTCTCTTCCTTTTATTGCACCCCACAACAAAGCCCTAACGCCCTACCTCCCACTCTATAAATAGTGTCCTAAGACCTCTATCTTTTGATTGTTAGCCTTCTTATGGAGATCATCCCCTCCTTCTCTTCTCCATCAAGCCAACGCCCAAGTTTCTTCTAAGCTGCCCTCTCTTTCTCCTTCTCTCTCTTATCCATAAGATTAGGTGAGGTACTAACCCTAGCAGCCCATCTTCTTCTTCTTGCCACCACCATACTCCTCCATAGATCCCTTCCCGTATTCCAAAAATTTAGGAGAGGTTCTAACCCTAGCATGTCTTCCATTAAATCTAAGAGAGGTCCTAATCCTAGTGCTGCTACCTTCTTTCCATATTCCTATACTTTCATCTACTTTTCTTCCTTGGAGTTCCTAGACCAAACCTTCCAATCATCCTATTACTATCTGCATGAAGGAAGATAAAGGATTCAAGGAGACACATCTACCATCGGACGCAGCTAGAAGATCGATCTGGTTAAATTATCTTGTATCTCACTTTTATTTTTTTCTTTATATATGCTTCTTTATTTGATCAATAAAAATATTTTATTATAATTTTTTATTTTTTATTTAATTTTTATAATTTTTATTTTTTCTTTGAATTTTAAATAATTAACTAAGATCCCTACAGATACGATCCCGACTCATCCTATCTACATAGTAGTGAGTAAGGTTAATTTGGTGTGCTACGACACGCATCAAGGGGGTTATCTTGCTTTAACCCTTTTGATTGTAGAACCAATTGCCTACGAAATTATTGATGACCAAGGCAAAATTGGAGGTGGCTAGGAGAGATTTCACCCAGTCTATCCATTTAGTGTCGAAACCTCTGTGAAGTAGGAGGTCAAGTAAAAATTCTCACGAAATACTGTCGAACACTTTCTCAAAAGCAATTTTGCAAAGTATGGCAAGGAGTTTGGAGTGCTTAGTATATGTGATCTGTTCAACTGCAGAGATGTAGCTCTTGAAGATTAGGCACCCTTAACAAAAGCAGATTGACAGTCGGACACTAGTTCTTCCAATTTTTCTATAGTCTATTCGACAATACTTTGGATATAATCTTAATCATCCATTTTTATACTTATTGGCCTGAAGTCTATCAGACTTTTGGGAATCAGTGAAATGTAAGTGTAATTAAGCTTAGAAAGATCACATTCCCTCTATAAAAATCTGAGAATAATTTACAAATATCCTTGCTAATATAGCCCCAATATTTCTGGTAGAAGGAAATCTGAAGCTATCAGGACTAGAGGATTTGTTCTTAGCCAGGCTGAACACTGCTGTTTTGATTTCCTCAATAGTGAATGGAGAGATTAATGAGGACAAGTCAGATGGGGGTCCAGGGTATAGCTTCCCCCAGTCGATGCCTACTTGTTTAACTACCGAAGTTTCGAGAAGAGATTGCTAGAATGAGAGGAAAGCCTATTCGATGTCCGACTGAGTCTTGAGTACTTTATTTTCATGATGAATTTCTAGGATCTGATTCTTCCTCATTCGATTCGAGGTCAAAATATGAAAGAACTTGGTGTTTTTATCCCCTTCACATAGCCAATAAGAGTGAGATCTTTGGTTCCACATGATCTCTTCTTGTTTTAGGAAGGAGTCCAACTGAAGCTTAAGCTCAACCCTTGCAGCGTGTTCTGTTGTGTCAAGAGTTCTTTGTTCTTCTAGCATATCGAGATCATTTATTTGATCAGAAATGGACTTTATGCTATGAGAGATGTTACCGACAGTAGATTTACTCCAAACCTGGAGATTTGCATGTAGGTACCTAAATTTAAGAACAATATTTGCGGCACCGTCATTTGATGTTAGGGATTCAGACCATCATTTTTATTATCAATTGATCGAATCCATCATACAATTCCCAAAAGTTTTCATATCGAAATGGTTTCCTAAAAGGTACAGGGTAAGGAAACACTGTTTCTATTGATAGGAATAATGGGATGTGATCTAACGTTATCCGAGGAAGGGGAGGGAGAGAAGAGGTGGGAAAACTGTTGTGACAGTTTAACGAGACAAGACACTGATCGAGTTTTGCCAAACTTGGTTGTTCTCTGAAGTTAGACTAGGTAAATCTGTGCAAGGGTAAGTTGATTTCTATGAGTCCTAGGGAGAAGATGAATTCATTGAAGAGCTGCAAGAAAGAAGAGATTTCTACAATGCCTGCTCTCTCAGAGCAAAATCTTATGGCATTGAAATCACCAATCAATGCTGAAGGAAGACGGGAGGAGAGATCTATGGCATGAAGTTCAAAGAAGAACACCTATCGAGGGAATGCTCATATGGCCCATAAACATTTGTGATAATAAACTTTGATGCAGAATTTTTAGTGAAAACTCAGTGCTCAACATGAAACGACCACTGAGGTGTAGCCGTCCATCTACTCCATTTTGATTTCAATTTGTGAGGAGGCTGTTGGAAATTATGTCCCAAAGCCAATCGTCAGTCTGTTGACGGTTGAGCTTATTATTATAATTGTATATGAATTATTAAATTAATAAATATTATTTGATTTTTTCATCACTATGTACATCTTATTTTGAACTCCTATTATGTGATGAAGTTCTTAGGACTATTTGATTCGATATAGGAGGATATATCGTTTAGTCCTTAAACCTTAAGTTCACGATCAAATGATATACTATTATTAGGATGATAGCTATATCAAGTATAGGTCGTTGTATGCCATGTACGTTGGTTGTCCTTTTAACCAAGGAGTATGGAGACATTGGCATGGCATGAAAGTAAGATGTAGGAGTACATCTCACTGAACGTGATCAACTGCTGAGCACTCTACTATCAAGAGTGGCTCACGAAGGATATGGATATAAGTATCCCTCTGACTTGAGATCACCACGGTGACTTGCAAGCAACTCACTGTGCTTTGGTGCTAGACTACTTGAATTTTTAATTCAGTGATGAAAAATTTTTGGGTACAGTTAAGTGTTTGAGAAGTTGGTGTGTGAGTCAAGATGGAATTGACTCCTTCGAATAAGTAAGAGTTAATGTATCAATGTATTTTAATTCAGTAAAACTTTGACCATAGTAATCCATGTGATAGATTTTAAAATTAATATACAATATGGATGACCATATCAAGATTAATAGTTAAATCCTAGGTCATCTTGAGCATTTAGATCAAAGGAATGAATTATACGATAACCATATGTCAATAGGTTCTTGAATGATGCTTCGCAATCTTTTCACCTATCCGGACATCGGGTATCATTGCTAGATGGTCACTTTGATTGGTATAAAAAGATTATTTTTATACTACTAACTTAGGTTCGAACCTATGGGGTCACACTCAAAAGAAGTTTCTGACTGATTATATAGCTGATTAATGATTAAGAATCATTTTAGGGTAAAACAGTCAATTCGATTGATGATTAACCTTATGCAAAAGTTACAATAAATCAATTCACTAATTATTGATGAATTATAGGAGGATTGATTAGTAATTAGATTACTAATTGACTCAATTTGATTGAGCATTGATATTTGAATCAAATCTAATTGAATTGAATTTAATTGGTTTGACCCAATTAAGTTATGAGATGACCTAATCGCTAAGGGTGTTCGATTCCTGATTTGATCAGGACTTGAGCTTGATTAATTTTTGATTTGATTAAAATTTAATTGAGGCTATTTTCTACCTAATTAGATTAGGTTTAGTGGTCTAATTAGGTCTAACCTAATTTGGTTGGTTAAAATCTAATTGGATGAGAAATAATTCGAATTCAAATCCCTTGCTCCTCCTTTATCTATACCCTCTTATTCTTCACATGAAAAAAATTTTTACATAAATTTTCTCATGGTCAGAAGCTTTTCCACATTCACATCTCATTTATTTTGAATTAAAAATTGGTTGGTTTAAATTTGAGTTCAAATGAGTTTGAATTTAAATAAAAATCTAGAGTCTAAATTGAGTTGGACTCTTCTCTTCACGCCATCACCTTTTTCTACACATAAAGTATTTTTACGTAAAATTTTTTACACCATTCTGATGTTGGTCGACTCCTCTCTAAGTTTATAAATAAGAATAAAGTTTAGTTCAAAATTTAATTCAAATTTGATTTGAATTGGTGATAAGGATCAAACAACATTTGAATTTGAACTAAAACTACCTTTTCCTTATCCTTATCTTCCATGGGATGCCACCCTTAAGAAGAGATCAATTTTGTATAAAATTAGAAGTGATTTTTGGCATGGAAAACCTGAGAGTTGGGGCATGAAAAGTTGAGAGTGGGTTGGGCTTCCGTGCGTGAGAAACAGAGGAAGTGTTCTTCCTCTCGGGCGTGAGGTGTGGGGTCTAGGATTTTAACTCTAAATTTTGTGAGAAGAAAAATACAAGGGTGAGTCTTGTTCAATCTTCCACACTACCACCTCCTTGTAAAGCTTCATCTTTTGATCTGAAAGAGTTCAGGAGATCCGAAGAAAGGAGCTTGGATCAGCCATCTAGAGCCTTCAACACGAGCTAGCACTCCCACGAAGGAAGATCCGATTAGGGCTTCGAGTGGACGATCTATAGAGGTCGGACGATCTGTGTGGCTACTCAGTATCAACGAGAGCTTCATACCATGTCTACCAGTAGTGAAGATCATCGATCCATAAAAAGATGATGAGTTTTGAACTCAACCGATGTGATCTAAAGGTTAGATCAGATTCAGGGCATCGATGTGATCGATGTAATTTTTATTTTATATCATATTTTATATATAAATTTTTATATTATAAACCTTTAATTAATAGTTTAGATATGATCCAAGGTATGTTTAGAAGATTAAAATATTTAATTTTTTATTTTTCACTGTAAAATTTTAAAATACATGCTTTGAATTATCTATTTTCCTTCAATTGGTATCAAGCACAGTTTCTTATGATATAAATTTTTGCATATAACTTGATATTATATGTATTTAGATCTATAATTTAAATTTAAATTAATTATAGATCTGATCATATAAACTGATATAAGGTTGTCCTGCTGCAAGGTTTACCCCTTACAGTGCAAAGGTTGTCCTAGTTTATGCTGATTTTTATAAAATTTAATTTTAATTATTTAGATTAGATCTAAATAATTAATTAAATTAATAGTATAGTAATCTGATTGGATAGATCCTCATAGCCATCCAGTCATAGGAGAAATCAAAATTTTATAACTCTATTTATCCATTCGATGGGATCTTCTATGGCGTGTAGGAGTGCTACACGGTCTTTCTATAATGATGAACAATGAAAAAATTTAAATTTATTTAGATATAAAATAATATATATTAGATCTAAAATTAATATTTTAATTATTAGATGATAGATTATAAAATATTTATAAAATTGAAAACTATTTCAAACATCGAACCCGAACCCATGTTAGTCCAAAACTTAATTGAGAATTAAGCAATCTAGATTTGAGAATCAAAGATCTAAGAAATTAATTTATAATTCATGGGTTAATAGGTTAGCTCGAGTCAAGTTCATTTAACTGGGTTAGATCTAGGATTAGAAATTATTG
>ASIR01191225.1:0-10090 GCA_000441515.1 Elaeis oleifera | reverse complement strand
CCAACAAAATTTAACCACCCATCCATCTCTTATAAATTTGGATTTGCTACTATTGCATGAAGGCTTCGGAAGATGCTTATGTGGCCGAGGATACAGGATGGTCCGAGCATCGAAACCGTGACAAGGACCTCCCGATATTTAAGTCAGCCGGCGTTTGAGAACAGTAGTAAAAAGAGAAAGATGAGTGGGCAAAAGTATGAGAGTATTTTTTCTCCTTAATCGAGCTTACTTCGACTGTCCCCTTCTTACCTCTTTATATAGAAGCGGTGATGTAGGCCGTTAGGCTAGGCCACGATTTGTCAAGATTGTGATTTGTTAGGTTGTTAGGATCTACAAATCGGAGGTTGTTAATTATGGATAGTGGCTACGTTCTGATGAAGATTCTTGATGGTGATCCACGTGACTGAATAGACCATTAACCTGAGGTTGGCACACCACTGAGGCCTCGGTCCGGATGTGTCCTCATCGGTGTCGGATGCGGAAAGTCACTCTATGTGGTCGATAATGTCCCGACCTTAAGGTTGGCTGGCAATCGATCCGGAGGGTCGGGATAATTCCCTATTGTCTCTCTTATGATAGTTTTGGTGAGTTGTTGGTCGTAGTCATCGATGGCGTGTCGATGTCCTGCGGCAAGTGGCTAAGGATCAAGTTTGATGAAGTTATTAAGATATTTAGATGATGTTCGTCATTTGGAATCTACTTCGGTACTTCAGCCGATCCGAAGATTATGTTTGAGGATGAGATCCGAGGATAGTAGTCGAGGTAGTATGATCCCATAACATTTGCCCCAACTTTTAAATTCGAGATATTTGTCTTGAATGAAGGAAGTAGTAGTTTTCAAAATATGTTCTTGGCACATGTTCGAGCTGGCGAATTCAAAATACTTGGTCTCTAGTAGACCATCATGTCGCTTCATGAAATGCAGCATTGATTTGATAAGTTGTTTTGTGAATCGTGCCTTAATTATTTAAGAAGATTCAGCACTTCATGGATCCTGATGTATTTATGAGGGATGGGCAAATCGAGGAGGGTCATTATTTCGATCTCAAAGATCGAGATTCGATGGTTATAGTCTGGCCAGTCAGAAGACTGCCATCTCCCCCAAGTTGATTGGCCCAGCACCATATTGGCCCCGCATCGTTTCACATGGATCGACTTGCGTTGCCAGATCAGAATGATGGTACGTCAAGGAGTCGTCTGGTCAAATGGTTTTGATTTGTGCCACACGGCCGACATCCGATGGTCTGGGAGGCCGATCTGGACCATCAACAGTTGGCATATAAAGGTCTGCTCTCCCATCTTTTTCCATCTTTTCAGTCACAGTCCGCTCCCAATGTCCCAGCTTCCAGTCCATTGGAGGTATTTCTACTGTCATGTGCTCCGTTCCTTTCTTCGGTGTCGGTGGCATTCTTTCAATCAAGCCCCCATTTTTTGGTTGGTTTTCTTGTCCTTTCCTCTATTTTGGTCGATTTCTTTCTTTTTTTTCGATCTTCTTCTTTGTTTGTTCCCTTCGACTCCTTTATTTCAAAATATCTTCCGATGATGAAGATCGGGGTGAAAGTTGTCCATCATTAAGGCCGATCTTTGAAGGTTTCGATTTTAGTATTTTATTCCTTCTCCTTATCAACTCGAAGTCCCAAGCAGGGAAGATTGAGTTTTCAATGCTCCGAAGGTCAAGTTTTTATGTACGAGAAGACTCTCCAAGCTCTTTGATTGTCTTCTATCTTTTTGCTTCTAATATTCTTAACTTTTTTAGAGTTCTTTTGTCCTAGATCACTCTGATTTTCAATCGGGTGATCACTTTTTTCATTATCATGTGCGATTAGCTTCGCATCCAACTAAGAACTTCGCTCTTTAGAGTGTCATTCACTTTGAAGAAACATCCTCACGAGAGAGGGTGGTGTTACTTAAGTCCTCGGTATCGAAGTAAGTTCATCATCGACCTTTCTTCCTCCATTCATAATTGAAAAGATTGATTCTTTTTATTTTTTCAGACGTTCCTTAGAGCTTCAGTTGGATCTAGAGTGATCTTTGGCTTTTCTCAAATAAGGAGAAGTCAATCCTCCCTAAGGATAAGGAGGATTATCACAAGTTGCTTAACGTCAAGGGGCCGAAGTTGAGCGAACTAATGGCCGAGTAGATACTCTGCGATACCGATATTAGTCTGATTCTTCCTCAGGGTACGTTCGAGTCCTTTTCTTTCTTGATTTACTTTATTTTCTTTGGCCTTCTACATTAACTTTGATTCTTGATTTCGCATCGATGAGGCCTGACTTTGGGTTGATTAAGGTGGCTTCTTAAAGAAGAGGTCGAGCAGCGATTTGGGAGAAGATTCATTGAGGAAGAAGATGAAACCAATGACTTCCTTAGCTCTAGCACCACCAATTCCATCAGTCCTTAGTAGATCGGTCAAGACCTCCAACATAGACCCTGTAGAGGTTGACAACACATAGCGGGCCATCGTTGCTCTGCCCCTGAGGGCAATTCCCTTAGCCGCTTCGAAGCTTGCTCAAGTAGCGATTCCGCCTTCCCCTCCTCGAATCTCATCATCGATTCAATCCTACTCGTTTCTAGTATCTCGTATTGCTTTAGCCCTTGCAGTGTGGCAATCAGTGCGACTTCCTTATCGGTGATTGGGGAGTGTGTCATGAGGAGGTTTAGGAGGGATGAATTGGCTCTTCGCAATCAGCAGCTCGCCCCTGAGGTGGTCAAGTTGATGCTACTACCAGCTGACTGGGATGAGACGAGAGCTCGGCCCATGGACAAGGTGCTATCTGCTTCGTATGGAGATCTCCTATGGGTAGGCTCTTGACTTAGCTAATTCTTTCACTTATATTTGTGATATTCTAACCTTGATTTTCTCTCACAGCTAATACATGACATAGCCCATTTTGGCGAGGCACTCGTTGGCATCACCTAAGTGAGAAGAAAGCTCAAGGGGGATCTCCAAGTGGTGGAGGCCAATAATAAGATCTCGAAGGTAGATGCTTCTTAGACCAGGTCTGAGCTCCAGGTCACCAAGGATCGAAACATGCAGCTCGAAGGCTTCCTTGCCATCGAGCATGGGCTAGTGGAGACGTGCCTGAAGAAGATCGTCGAGCTTGAAGAGAACTTGCAGCTCGAGGAGGCCGTAGTGAAGGCCACCGAGGATAAGGCCGCATAGGTAGGATCTTGGGCAGAAGTTGACAAGGCAAAGGTAATCGTCGAGGCAGTCGTCGAGGTCAAGTCGAAAGTTGTCAAGTACAAGGCTCCGAGGAGTTCAAGGATGAGGTCACTAAGGCCTCTTTGGCGACTTTCGGATATGGTTTCAATGCCTGTAAGGCTTTGGTGGCGCATCTCTTTTTGGGGTTGACATCAATCGACTGGATCTCGCAGTAGAGATCGATGAAGAAGATCAACCACCGACCAAAGAGCCGACTGAGCCCGCTACGGTCGAACACTTTGTCACAGAGCTAGTTATCGTTCTGGGTCTGCCAAGAGAACTGACTATGGATGTTGAAGTTTCTTCGAAGGAGTTTTGAGCCTCCATGCCTTGTTCCCATTTTGCTTTGTTTTTTGTTGTTTCTTTTGTATTCATTTTTTGTAATGAAACCTTCTCACTAAAATGAAATGAACTCTTGTCAAATGTATGCTTACTTGGAGTCAATTCAGGGTCATCTTTATTCTGACATCTTTTTCAAAGCTATTCAATAAGTAGACTTAGGCTTGGATTTCACCAAGTTGTGGGCATGGATAGGCATCCAAACTCATCATTCATTGGGGTTTTTTTTTAGACCTTGCTTTGTTAAGGTTACCCTGTTAGGCGAAAGCCCATAGTCATTGTTAGATATCTTTCTAAGTTTAGTTGCTGATCCAAAGTTATTCTTTTCCGATGTAGACTATTCCTGGAGTTTTGTTTTTACTGATGTAGATTTTCAAAGTCTTCTTTTTTGGTTACAATTGAAGTCTATTTTAACAGGGGCAGAATCTGTCAAGTCAATGACTTTGGTTGTGTCTTCGAATTCTTTCCAAGACACTTGTTTGTGAAAGATGTCGTACATCTGAAAATATGCATGCAGAATCAGAACACAGCAAAAATTTTCTGATCTAGATTAAACACTTTAATCTATCTAACATACATTAAATAGATCTAATCTACAGGCTATCAGGATTTATTATATATATTTTAAGATGTTAAAATTTAAATCAGATTTAAATAAAAATTATTTCACTTTTGCACGGATAGCAGAACACCATAATCCGATGATCGTGGTAATTCAGTGACGTTTCTGCAGAGTGACACATGTGTCCGGCCTCTACGAATATTTATACGAAACCTTCGATCCGATCAGAGGCTCTTGATTTCATTGGGATGCTATCTCTCTTGCAGAAATTGTTTCTTTGATGGTTGATGCAGACTTTTCTTCAGATATCAAAGACTCTCTTAGATCTTGAAGAAGAGCAGAAAGAAGATGAAGGAAGGTTAAAATCTAGAGAACCCTTTTTCATTTCTTTTCTCTCTTCCTAAAAATCCCATGCCAAGATGGAACCCATTGGAGCCTCACCCGCCTAAAAGAAAAGCCCTAAGAAGACTCACGCCCCTAAGAAAGAACTCACACCCTTTTTTCTCCTCTCTTTTTTTAAACGTGAAAACCTCCACTAAAATCTTATCACCCACCCCTTAACTCCCCTTATTTTATTTGGCATTCAAGTGAAGGGGTGGATAATATTAGATTAGGTTAGATTAGGTTAAATTCAATCTTGAATCAAATTTAAAATTGAATTCAAACTTTAAACCAAACCAATCCTAATCACTAGTGGGACAAAATGGGGCATGGAGAAGGCTTTAGTGTGGGTTTTCTCATGCAAAAAAAAAAGATTGGGGCGTTCCTCCTTTTGGTGTGCACATGGGGGGGTGGCACTAGGGAGAGAGAGTCCCAATCCAATGGGACCCTCATTTGGTTGGTGCTTCAATTAAATTCAACCAAATCTGATTTGATCGCATCCAAAGAGAAGAGGAAACCTAATCTAATTGAGAATCCATTCTCCTCAATAAGTTCCTAATCCAATTAGGAATAAGTTAAATCTAAGTTCTGATCGAATCATATATTATTCTTTCTTACGATTGAGTTATCTCATAACTCAATTAGGTTTGATCCAATTAAATCCAAACCATATCAAATTGAATCTAATTTAATTAAACTTGATCCGAATCTCATCATTTAATCAAATTGAGCTAATTAGTAATTTAATTGCTAATTAATCTTCCTACAACTTACTAACACTCAGTAAGTTTGATAATTGCAACAATTGTATTGGATCAATTATCAATCATATTGATAATTAGATCCTTATGTGATTCATAATCACAGATCAATTATCTGATTTGATAAAAATCTCTTTTGTATGTGATCCTATAGATTCTATTCTGTCTGATAGTGAGATATACTATGATCCCTATTACGATATCATCGAAACTCTTTTCAATGGGTTAGAACAATTTCAATTCTAATCATCAAGGATCATCGATCATCAAGACGATGCTCAACGAGTCTCACAATCCATCAGTGATATCTAGCAGTATATAGTGACAATCCAACAGAATAAAATATTGAACCTCTAGGTGTAGTTACCGTATAGTTCGATTCTTCTATCATGAGTTTCGATAAAATATAGGTCAAGAATAACTCATCAAAGTCATTCATCCGCCATATATTAGGTTCAATCGATTCGAGTCCATATGAAATCTTATAATTTTTTTTCCATCATTCACCTACCATGATCATGAATTTTAGAATTCAGTCTCATGAACTGTATAGGATCTCTTCCTATCTATCAAAATTAACAGATCCCATCTTGATGCGCATCATATTCCTACAATAGACCTACTGTAGCCAACATATATCTCAAGATTTTGAATGGCTAGATAACTAAGTATTGGTATAGTCAAACTACAGCAACCCTGTTGTGAGTAGCTGAGATACCGCAGGTCAAAGAACTATCCACATAATTATAACTTTGAGCAAGTCACCGATGAGTGGATAGCTATCCTAGTGACTTTTCATGTTGGTCATGAGTATCCTTGATCTCTATCAAGTACTTGTACTCTCGCTCTAGTATACCTACACTGTAGACTCAAGACTCATTTATCCTAGAAAAAAATGATCCATGCACCAATCTATTCAGATCAGTCATCATCTCTGTGACGATCCATCAATTAGGAGCATTTATGAATTAACCATTAATGATATGTGCCTCAAATTCTTAATTTTTGAAAATACGTGTCATCATCTATTAATTCCTCGAATGATTCATGGATATAATTGAAATACAATATGAATAAAAAATAATCTAATTTTATTGATTTCAAAATTTTAATTATAAAATTATGCCTCTAGAATGTGTACATGTGTCAGTCAATCTGACTTATAGGATATACATCTAATAGTTTGTAGGGGTCCTAATGTATGTCAGGATATTTCCTAATTGTCAGCACCATGTCGAACAAAATTTTGAAGGTCTCAGCCATAGCCAAATATCACTAAGGGATCGATCCTTCGATCCAATCATTGGGGCTCAGTTTGGTATCTGAATATACCATTATCATCGTCGTCGATGTTGTGTCAAACATAATTTCAGAGATCTCGATCAGAGCTGAGATATCTTTGAAGGGTCGATCTATTTTGATCTGATCGTTAGGGCTCTGATACCTAAGAGCCTAAGGGAGCGAGCATCAGATGATGATGTGGGGTCCTCGAAACGTTAGCTCCATCATTGACATCAGGCTCCACTTAACTCATCCATAGGTGAGGAGTGCTAGATAGCCATGTGGGGTCCCTAGAGGGTTTACCTCGTCGTCGGCATGATCGACTTTGCTTGACTCACCTATGGACGAGAAGCACCAAATAGCCATATGGGGTCCTCAAAAGGTTGGCCCGTCGTCGACGTTGGCCTCTGCATGACTCACTCATGGGCAAAGAGTGCTAGATGGCCATATGGGGTCCTTAGAGGGTTTGCCCTATTGTGGCTATACTATGTCATCAGAGTGTTTTCAAGATGTTTAGATTGTGGAGGTCCTAACTTGGATTAGGATAACTCTATGTCGTCGGTGCCTTATCAAATAAATTTTGAAGATTTTAGCCTAAGCCAAGATATCTCTGAGGGATCGATCCTTCGATCTAGTCATTGGGGTTCAGACTGATGTTCAAATATTTTGCAATTATTGTTGTACCCAACTCATGGTTGAGAATGCATAATCATCATCGGCAATTGTCCGACCTTTTTGGCTTGTATAAACCTATAAAAATTTGATAGAGTAAATCCATTAATGAAATTGAGCATTTACAAATCTTACCAATAGCACATTCGGAGGTTCTTGGAGTTTCACATCCAACGAGTGGAGGTTCTGCCGAAGCCTTCAATTGGCTATTATCATTAATATGGCAACAATATCATCATAGAGAATCTAAACCCTTCGGAGATCAACAATGTTCCTTGGTCACTCTTTTTGCCTCTTCTGATTTTTGGCATGATCTTCTGCCCCCTGCATCTACCGAGGCCTAAGGCTCTACTAATCACACCAACCGTAGGTCAGCTGTTGTTCTCATCACCTGGCTGGTGTCGAGATGGTATGGGTTGGAAATAAGCTATGGAGGTTATCATTGCTCTGCAATCTATCATAGATGTTGGATGGCGTCATCAGTGTCTGGACCTGATAGACCAGGTTATCGAATAGCTGCAAGTCAGCTGTCTCGGGCATCGATGCCAATTGCATAGACTTGTTTGAAGTGGATGGTTGGATAACTCCACCCTGGGTTCATCAGATGCACTGTCAGTGGAAAACGATGAAGTAGTTACCTCTCACCATACTCTCTCTCCTTCATTGGGTTGCTGGGCCCTTTCTCTAATATCAAACTATTGTATCAAGGCTCCGGAGCATGCTTATATGATTGAGGATGAAGGATGGTCTGAGCATCGGGATGTCGATAGGGACGTGTAAAGAAGTCTACACTCATTGGAGATGGCCCGACGGGGGACCCTTCGATGCTTAACTCAGTCGGACCTTGAAACAATGGTAAAAGAGAGAGATAAGTGGACAAGAGCATGAGAATATTTTTTCTCCCTAATTGAGCTAACTTCGAGGGTCCCCTTCTTACCTCTTTATATAGAGATGGGGATGTAGGCCGTTAGCCTAGGCCACGATCTGTTAGGATTGCAATTTGTTAGATTGTTAGTTATGGATAGTGGCCACGTTCTAACGAAGATTCTTGATGGTGATCCATGTGGTTGAGTAGGCCAGTAACCTGAGGCTAGCACACAGCCTAGGTCTTGGTTTGGATGTATCCTCATCGGTGTCAGATACAGAAAGTCATCTTATTTGGTCGGTAAGATCCTGATCTTGAGGTCGGCTGGTGCTCAATCCGGAGGGCCAGAGGGAAGTCGATCGGATTATTCCTTCTGGCTCTCTTTTGGCAGTCTTGGTGAGTTGTCGACCGTAGTCATTGGTGACGTTTCGATGTCCTCGGTAGGTACCTGAGGATGAAGTTCGATGAGATTGTTAGGATATTTGGATGATGTTTGTCATTTGGAATCTACTTCGGTACTTCAGCCGATCTGAAGAATATGTCCAAGGATAAGATCCGAAGACAGTAGGTGAGGTACGTAGTATGACCTCGTAACAGCTACTGTTGTGATGTGTTGCTATATTTTGCTACTTGAGAGTAGCTCTTAAATTACACCTTAGCTTGATCAGTAAACTTTAGAGAACCAACGAATGGGGTGTCTCCTTTGCACTAGAACATGAGATTGTTTGCTGGAGCCAGTTGGAGGGAGAGAGAGGGGAAAAAGACACTGATGAAGGGAATGGAGGGACCAAACTGGACAGTAGAATTCTTTCATTCATTCGATTTTCGTATTTATACTTGTTTTATAGGTAAATTATAGGACTCTTAATAATTAGAATATTAATCAACCCAAACTGTGCTTAGATGGAATATTCATAGTTCCATGTAAATCAGAGCAATGGGTGGGCATAGGCAGGCTCAGGCCAGGCCTTGCTAAGATATTAGTAGCTTTTTCTCAACCCAAGCCCAGCCCGGCCCGACCATTGGGTTACCTTTGCTGCCCAAGCTTGGCCCTCAACGATGGACTGCCCAAGCTTGTCCAAAAGGTCCGTCTATTTTTTTCATCTTTCAAATAGTAAAGATCTTATGTGAAAAACCATATAGGTAAACAGAATATAATATGGGCAATTTTTGTGCAATTAATAAAAATTCAAATTCAAAAACTAAGACTGACAATTATGTGCAAGTCTGATCATAAAAGTAAGTAGGCCAGACTGGGCTAATTATTTGCATAGATTTTCAAGCCCAACCATAAAACTAAGCGGGCCTCTCGGGCCTGGGGTCGGGTCGAGCCTCATGTGAATTCTCCATATCCTAATCTGCCCAAATCACGAGCCGGGACTCTAAGGTCGAGTGGGCTGTCCGACCCATGCTCAAGTCTAATTCCATGGTGCGCTTTCAAATCCTTTTCATAGTTCCACAGTGTGATATATAAAAAGATATCTAAAACAACCAAAAATAAAACTGTAACCACCTAGTAACCAACCAATCCTGACATAAATAGAACTATATAACATTAATCCCATGTTATAGAATGGCACGCTACACCAAGTAGATCGATTGTGTTGATTTATGTCACAAGTTGACATAAAAAGTATCAATTAATATCTAAATTATCTAACTTTATTAGAAAATTGATATTTGTTATTATCTTTTATAGAAAAGAGGTCATCAATAGAAAGAACAAGGAAGAGGATTCCAACGGCATAAATTTACGTAAAACGGAGCTAAATTGGCCAAAAATTGAAGAATGAAGAAAGAAGACTCAAATGGGTCAAACCCGAGTCAAAATTGGTCAGAAATCGACTGATTTAGTGGTCTAGTTAACCGCCTGGTCCACAGCAACAGGCGCATGGACCATGGACTCATCGGCGCACCATAAACCGGCCAATCAGCGAGTCTCGGCTCACCATAACGCATCGCGAGCCCGGTCCACGCGCGCGGTCCAAGGTTCATGAAGAGAGAGAAGAAGGTCCGAAGGGCAACCT
>ASIR01191070.1:0-10144 GCA_000441515.1 Elaeis oleifera | reverse complement strand
AAGATCTGTATTTAAAAAATATAATATAATTTATATTTAGTTATCGATAAATGGTCGAGAAGGATCTACTTCTGTGGTCTCGAAAATTTTTGCCAATCGAACATCGTCAAGAGAGCATATGCTCGGACAATGATGCCAACCTCGCATACGTATGGATCCCTGACATGATGCTGAAGTAGTATGACATATCCCGATGGGATAATAACTCTTATCCTATCCCCGAGATGTGCCCTCCTCCACTCCTCTAGCTTCTTATTTTTGATGGCTCCACGAGCCCGTCTAATGACAGTATCAACTACAACAAATAAAAGCTTAAAAATTAATTATTATACATGATAAAATTTAAAAAATTAATATAAAAATTATAATATGTAAAATCAATCTGTCATGTTAGGAGATGATGTGCCTGCCTCAGTAAACAGCTACTGAGATGCGGAGGTACCGATATTTTCGTGTGGATCCCTCCTGTCAGATGGTCCTTCTGATCGCATAGCTTAAAATTAGTTATTTATACATGATAAAAATCTAACATAAATTAAATATAAAAAATTATAGTACATAAAATCAACGTGTCATGGCAGGAGATGATGTGCCTACCTCTGAATGATGTAACTGCTGCTAAGATGGAGATGTACCGACATCTCCATGTGGCCCTCTCTTATCAGATGGTCCTCCTAATGGCATAGCTTAAAATCAATTATTTATATATGATAAAAAATTAAATAAATTAAATATAAAAATTATAATATATAAAATCAACCTATTATTGCAAAAGATGATGTGCCTGCCTTATCTCCACGTGGGCCCTCCTATGCGGTCGGCCTCCTGGTGCCATGCCTACATCAAACAATATATTAGAGACAATATAATATGGATAAAATTACAATACTAAATGATGTATGAAATATAAGATATATCCATTTTTTTTAAAAAGTACATATTATTATTCAATGTCTATATCTTCATCAGGTGGATTATCAACATCTTTACTATCATAATCCACTAATGTATAATCTTCCTCATCATCATTTATGAAGTTGTCATTATTGTTATCATTATCCTCCAACATGTTTCGATTTAATTCACTAACATCAACATTATCAGGTTGTACATTATCCCCAATTAGAGGAGATGTGCTTTCAATATTGGTATTGTACTATCCAAAGTCACTTGTATTCTGTTCCTCCTGAAAGAAATCCTTATATGTTTTTATCTCAGAATGAACATGTATGTCATAAACACCCTTTGGTGCAATCCTTTGTACAACATGCCATTCACCCTTATATCTCGTATCTTTTAGGTATATTACCTACTTTGTTTGACTAACGAGTATGAAAGGATCAGATTGGTACCATATTTATGCAAAGTTGATGCTTGTGAAGTATGTATCTTATAAATATCAGTCCTATTATTGCTGATATCTCACCATTGACATTTAAATAGGTAACAAATTATTTTGACCCATATCTTAACTGTATAATGTCCATTAGGATACCATAATATTCAATGTCATTATCTCCGTCGATTTTCAATGTCAAAATTCTACTATTTTGAATCCGCCTTTGTATATCAAGATTCCTTGTATGAAACTCATGCCACCAACAATACATGAGCTATAATATGAAACCCTAGGATCGAGGTGGCATGCCAAATCATATAGTTTCCTCGATTGCACTATCTTCTTTATTATGATACATTAACATCGTCTACAACAACATATGTATAAGTTACGATAAATCATCTGTATACATTACATATAATAAAAAATTGAATAAAACTGCTATAGTGCTTACATATTGTTTGAACCAAGTTGTGAATTTCTTTCGATATCATCCCTCGATATCTCTATTATTTTATCACAATAATATGTCTCTATGCTCTCTACAATAAATACATGCCTATTATTTATTACCTTATAAAATATAATATTGATTATGTAAACATACTTACTCCATAAAATAATAGATTTCTTTGCAATTATTTAGTACATAGAAATGTGCCAGGTCGAACTCTTCTATGTCCATATATTTGTACTTTCTTCCACTAATGAGATGAACATTAATCTTGAAAATAGATAATACAGATTCAATGTTGGTCCACTCCCTATCTGCATTGCACTTTTCATGATTGAATCGTATTTCTACATCATCGACATACATCGAATAGAATGTAAGACACTCTGTTGAAATATATGCTTCCGTAATTGATCTTTCTAGACATGCCTTATTTCGCATATATTATTTCAACTTATACAAGAATCTGCACATACAAAATGATAAAAGTAAATATAAAATATACGTAATTAGAATTGTAATGATTGTAAATTAAGTAAAAAATTAATTTTTATAATATTATTATCGCTTAACAGGATACATCCATTGGTACTGAACTGGCC
This sequence comes from Elaeis oleifera, assembly GCA_000441515.1. Lineage (NCBI taxonomy): Eukaryota > Viridiplantae > Streptophyta > Magnoliopsida > Arecales > Arecaceae > Elaeis > Elaeis oleifera. The sequence goes on along the minus strand of ASIR01191070.1, from coordinate 7,749 downwards.
CGATAAGCAAAACCTCCCTTGGAAGGTGAACTACCAAGTATACCATAATGTCGAAAAATGATAGTGGAAAATTTTTTTGAGCTTACACAAAATTAGGGCAATGTTTGATTGAAGCTTTTCAAGTATATCAACTTAAAATTCTAACAACATAATTCTCAAAGAAAATATCCAATTCAATAACTGCATTCTCTACCTCTAGGATGGAGAAGCCATGCATCACAATGGGTCTAAGATACCGCATCATAACATGAGAGTCATGACTCTTCATACTCAAGATACTATCATCTTTCAAGTTCACACAGCTTGAAATATTAGAGGCAAAACCATCAAGAATTTTGCAGTTTTAATAACTCACAAAACTTCTTTCTTATCTCCATGCAATGTATAACTTGTAGTTGGCATTAAGAATTTTCCACCATCATGGGCACCAAGTGCAACTTATGCTGTAATCCCATTCTTTCTAGTTTTAGCTGAGAATTCAAATTATTATTTATTTTCCCTTGATATTAAGAAGTGTCTCAATAATATTATCACAAATATTCTTCTCAATGTATATGACATCCAAGTTATGATGATGTAGGAGATATTGCCAATAAGATAATTCATAAAATATGCTCCACTTCATCCAGTTCAACTTTGATTCATTATGCTTTTGCTTGCGACTCCTAAAATTTGTCAAATTTGACACTGCCAATGGCCTCTAGTTGTGCCAATATGTCATCTCCACTCATCACACAAGATGGCCCATGCATCTCTGACTTTTCATTGAAATATCGATTCTGACGGATTCTCTAAGAATGATTAGATGGTAAAATCGACGATGATATATATAGATAATTTTCTTCCATACTTCAGTCTAATAGAGCAACTATCATCATTGCAAATTGGACATACCAAATATCCTTTGTGCTCCATCCAGATAGGTTGCCATATACCGAAAAATCATCAATTGTCCACATTATCATCACATGCAATCAAAAATTTCTTCTACTGACTGAATCATATGTTATAACATCAATCTCCCAAAATTTTCTCAATTTATCGATTAAGAGTCGCAGATAAACATCTATCTTATTACCAAAAGCTATAGGTCTAGGAATAAGCAATGATAAAAATATAAATGGCTCTTTCATGTATTTTTATAGTGCAACATTATATGACATTAGCATAACCGGCCATATATTGCAAGCATTGCTCGTCATCTCGAATGGATTGAAACCATCAGATGCTAGGCCAAGATGAAGTTGCATGGATTACTAAAAAATGAGGATATTATTTGTCAAATTCCCTCCAAACTATAGAGTCAGTTAGATGACTAATGATATTATGCTCCAAACTTCTCATTTCATAATGCCATCTCATCACCTCGGTGGTCCTCAATGATCGATAAAGTCTCTGAAGTCTTTGTGTTAATGGAAAGTATCTCAAAACCTTGTGAGGCCACTTCTTACCTCTTTGAATCTTCAGCATACCTTGACTCACCATATTTTGGGCAACAATCTAAGTGTTGATACTCTTTATAAAATAATACACAATCATTCTTGTATGCATGTATCAGTGTATAACCCAGTCCAAGTTCATGCATATACTTTTTTACCTCTGAATATGATTTTGAAAGTTTTTCACCATCTGATAATGCCTTCTTGATTAAGTTCAATATAAAGTCAAAGGATTTTTGACTCCAACCAAACATGATTTTATCGTGGAGAAGCTTTATCAAGTAATCAAGCTTCGAGATCTTCTTATAATTTGGATACAATGGCTCCTCGGCATCTCTCACGAGTTTTTGAAAATATCCATCATTTGTATTATCCATACTATCAGGAGAGTTGTCAAAATATGCCCCTTCATAAAAATCATCTAACATCTCATTGATGCAAATTGATCCAGGCTGATGATCCATATGTTGGTCTCTTATGTTAGTAGGTCTACAATCCTCATGCAAATCTCAAATAGTATACTTTGGATCCATATCCTAATTCAATAAGTGCTCCAATGCTGTATCTGTAGGCTGGAAGTAGTTGTTGTGATATCTCTGATAAGGACATTTGATTCTATTGGGATCATCAACTCTTTCTTGTGCAAATCTTATAAAATCTCTAATATGTTGTCGGTATTTAGGTAAGATGGTAGAGCAAGCATTCATCCAACTCTTGTCAATATTTTTTATCTATCCATGAGAAATGTTCATCATTAAAGTATGTGTTATAAAAAAGATTTTAAAATACATGATCCTATCCATTTCAACTCATTATTAATAGGTGTGGCCTTATCCCTTTTGAAAAATAATAATCTTATTATTATTATTATTAGTCGATATTTTATTTCATTATTGTGAAACTTTTGACAGCATCTCCTCATAGTTCTCCAAGTATACGATGTGAATATGGTACATCCAAAATATCAACTAATAACAATAATACGATTAATTTTTTTAAATATCCAAAATGGGCATCCAAGAGTCGATCTCAATTGAGATCGACTCTTGAATGAAAATCTATGGCTCAACATAATTAACTACCATCTCTGAATATACATTTAGGGATGGATTCCTAATTTATCAAAAAAGATAACTCTACATTAAAATTTTCTACAAAAATTTTGATAGAGGTTTCTTTAAAATATAGATATTTTAATATTAAATTATAACAAGCAAAAGCATACAAAACAGCATACAAATATTTAAATTATAACAAACAAAAGTAATGTGTATTGTGCCAGTGGAACAATTAAATTAAATATTTTGAAGAACTATAATCAATTTATAAACTTCAATAGGGACTAAATAGTAATACAAAAATTTTATGCAATAAATTTCATAATAGAGACTAAACTATAAATAATTGAAGACTGAGATCAAATATTACAATCTATAGAGCCTAAAATGCAAAAGTGCCACATAACCTAATGAAGCAAATCGGATTCAGATTTTGAGTTAAAATCTGAACCCATTTGGCCTATGAGTCGGGCTAGCCTAGTCCATTCAATCCCTGGGTCGGACCCTCCTGTCAGCGCCCCCCTCACATTTTTTAAAATTATTTTTAAAATAATATTTATTATTTTTAAAATCTAATTACTTTTATTACAAAAATAATTATTTTAAATATTTAGATATTTATTTATTTATTATCATTATTATTTTTAATACTTTTATTATATTTATTATTTTATTAATAATTATTAATTTAAAATAATATTAAAATAATTTTTATTTTCTTTCCTTCTCCTTCCCCATATGCCACAACCCCCCAAACCTCAATCGCTTCACCCTTGGCCCCCGGTTGTCCGCCCCCGCCCCCTGATCGTCCATGCCACCCTTGCACCGACCCTTGGTCCTCCGACCTACCTCTGTGCAACCAACCCCCCTCCCTTCCCCCCGAGCCTCGATGGCCGTCCGTGGGAATACAAAACAATCCCCCCTCTTCCACCTCTCGGCCACCGCATTGTCCCTGGCGATCCGCATCACCACCGCATCGCGTGCCTCCCCTCGCACTGCCCCCTCCCTCTCCTTCCTCCCTGCCCACCCCTACCAAACAGCTCCCTCCCTCTCCTTCCTCCTTGCCTGGGCACCACCCCCCGCTCCTCCTTCCCACACCAGAAGGGAAGGGAGGGCCTTGTAGGAGGCATCCTCGATCGGCATCCTCCATCCATAGAGCCAAAAAAAAAGGTCTTATGTTTGATGAAAGTCAGCGATGCAAAGCAGCAGCATCGGTGATGATCAACGGTATGAGAGAGAGTGAGAGTGCCAAGGAAGAGAGAGGGAGAGAAGGACCATGATCGGGAGATGGGTTCGATGGGCAAATAGGAGGGCGGGAGTGGGTTTCAGTGGGAGACAAAAACGGAGGGGGGAAGTGGGAAAAAGGTTTCTACCTTTTTTTTTATAAATATTTGCTGACGTAAAATTAGCATAAGTAAAGATGACAATTACCTACGTAAATAATTAGCATCGACAAATGACCTATTTACCTATGCTATATTAGCATCGAAAATTTTTTTATGAAATAAAAAAATTAATAAAAAAGTTTAACCATTTGCCGATGCAAATTTAGCATAGGACATTAGCGTAATTACCTACAAAAACTGGAAGTGTAGTTAATTAGGCTTATTGGCTATGCAAATTTTGCATCGATAAATATTTTTTAATTAATTTTTATTTTTATAATAATTTATCGTTATCTAAATAGCCAGTATAATTTTAGAATTTAAAGTCCATCTTCACCGTTCATTATCTAAATAATTATCATTAGAACATCATTACAAAAATTTGCCTCGATCCGATAGCCCTAGCTATGTTGATCAATAAAATTCGATTTCGATGATCACGAATGATCATATGATGATCTGATAGATAGAGACCATCGATGGATCCGATAACTTACAATGATGATCTCGATAATATTTATAGCACACTATCAAAATTTACTTCAATCAGATATCATGATCAATTTAGCATGGGATGATTTCGACCATTAAATAAAAATGAGTGATCAAAAGACGAAATGATGTCCGATTAGGATCATTTTTACATAAATGATCTTTGCTACTACTTTCATCATTTGTATGATGGTGATCATAAAATCTAAACTATGTGTGTATGAACCATCCACATTAAGTAGATCTTACAAAAGTATAAGTATAGTTACTTAAGGACCTTAAGAATGAGTATCAAGAGATATATAGTTTTGGATCGTTCATATACGTGTAGTTTGAATTTTATGATCATCACTATATAAATGATCGAAGTAATAGTAAAGATCATTTATCTAAAAAATTATCTTATAATCAGACACTGTTTAACCTTTTGATCACCTATTTTAATTTAATAGCTGAAATCATTTCATGCTAAATTGATCATGATAATGATGTTTGATTGAAGTAAAATTTTGATAGTATGCTATAAATATCATTGAAATTATTATTGTAAATTTTTGAATCCATCAGTGATTTCTATCTATCAGATCATCACGCGATCGTTCATGACCGTCGAAATCAAATTTTATTGATTGACGTAGCTAGGGCTATCAGATCGAGGTAAACTTTTGTGATGATACTCTAACGATAATTATTTAGATAATGAATAATAAAGATAAACTTTAAATTCTATAATTATATTGATAAATTATTATAAAAAATTAATTAAAAAAATACTTGCTGATGCAAAATTTGCATAGGCAATAATAATCGCCTATGCTTTTGACTTGCGTAGGTAATTATTCTAATTGCCGATGCTAAATTAGCATCGACAAATGATTTTATTCTTATTAATTTTTATTTTATAAAATATTATCAACATAAAATTAACATCAAAACTTAGAATAATTAGCTACGTAAGACAAAAGCGTAGAAGATTAGGATTATTGCCTAAGTAAATTTTATGTCTATAAATATTTTTTAATTAATTTTTTATAAATAATTTATCAATATAATTTTAAAACTTAAAGTTTATTTTCGTCATTCATTATCTAAATAATTATCATTAGAGTATCGTCATAAAGTCTATCTTGATCCGATAGCTCTAGCTATATCGATCAATAAAATTTGACTTCGATGATCACGAACGACTGCATGAAGATCTGATAGATAGAGACTATGGATGGGTCTAAAAATTTATAACGATAATTTTGATGATATTTATAGCATACTATCAAAATTTTACTTCAATCAGATATCATTATCATGGTCAATTTAGCATGGGATGATTTTGATCGTTAAACAAAAATGAGAGATCAAAAGGCCAAACAATGTTTGATTAAGATAAATTTTAGATAAATGATCTTTGCTACTACTTTTATCATTTATACGATGGTGATCATAAAATTCAAACCGTATGTATATGAACGATCCAAAACTAAGTTAGCATCGATAAATGATTTTATTTTTATTAATTTTTTATTTTCATAAAATATTTACTGATGCAAAATTAGCATAGGCAATGTACTATATTAGCTATATATAATGGAAGCATAGGCAATTAGGCTTATTGCCTACATAAATTTTATGTCGGCAAATAGTTTTCTATTTTATTACTTTTTATTTTAGCAAAACAGTTGTCGATGCTAAGTAAGCATAGGTAATGAGGTTAATTGCCTATGTTTCAATTTTGCAAAGGCAATTATACTCATTGCCTATGCGATGTTAGCGTCAAAGAATATTTTACCAAAATATGAAAATTACTAAAAAGAAAAAATTTATCAACATTAAATAAGCATAGGAAATTAGGTTAATTGCCTATGTTTATTTTACGTAGGCAATAATCTTAATTGCCTATGCAACTGTTGCATCGACAAATAGTTTGCCAAAATAAAAAACTAATAAAAAAATATTTTTTAATGCTAAATAAGCATAGGCAATAAGGTTAATTGCCTACGTTTCTGTTTTATATAGTCAATTACACTCATTCCCTACGCAAATTTATTGTTAATAAATATTTTATCAAAATAAAAATTAATAAAAAATTTTGCCGACGCTAAGTAAGCGTAGGTAATTAGGTTAATTGCTTATGCTTCTGTTTGTGTAGATAATAAGTATTGGAAATTGTATTCTAAAGTCAATCGTCAACTTGATGAGGTTGTGCTCATATATACTTATATATGAATTATTTAATAATAAAATTATATATGAATTATTTAATAATAAAATTATTTGGCTATTTCATCATAAATATTTACATCTTTAATATGAACTCTTAGATTGTGATAAAGTTCTTAGGACTAATTTAAATAGAAGATTTAGTCCTTAAACTTGTTCACAATCAAATGATATATTGTTACTACGATAATAACGATATCAAGTGTAAGTCATTGTTTATCATATGGTTGGTTGTCCTCTTAACCAAAGAGTGTAGAGACACTGATATGGTATGCAGTGGAATATAAAAGTACATTCACACTGAATGTGACCAACTGTAGAGCACTCTACTATCAAGAGTAACTTACAAAAGGTATGGGTATAAATGTCCCTCCGATCTGAGATCATCATGGTGACTTGCAAGCAACTCACTATACTTTGGTATCGAATTATCTAAATTTTAATTCAATGATGAAAGATTTTAGGTGCAGTCAAGTATTTGTCAAGTCGGTGCATGAGTCAAGATGGAATTGACCCTCCGAATAAGTAAGAGTTAATGCATCAATGTATTTCAATTTAGTAAAACTTTGGGCAGGATAATCCATGTGATGGATTGAAAGGTTGAAATTGCTGGAAAGCGTGGCAGTTTTGTGCATGTATTTTGAATTTATGGTGGAACATACATAGATTAAATAATTTAATCTATAATATAAACATAGATCAAATCTAAAACTACCATACAAAATTTATGACATGAATTAATATGCACGTATATAAATCTAAAATCTAAAATTCAGCAAATATAGATCTTATCTATATTATATTTAGATCATATCTAAATATGAATTGAGTTCAAAACTCTTTGAGCATGGATAGCAGATCACCGCATCCAAAATTTATAGTAGTTGGTTCTTCATGATGCTCAGTAGCCGTACACACGTCTGGCCTCTATGGGTGTCCACATGAAGCCCTTATGCTGATCGATCTCTTCGAGAGTGCTTGCTCGTGAAGACACCTTTCATTGGCTGATCTAAAAGAAATATAAAGAAGATGAAGAATAGGGAGACCTCTCTTTTTTTTTTAGATCTATGCATCAGATTTCTATGATAGATATCAAGAGAAGAATCCTTTCTTCTCAATTCTCCCATGCACAAGAGAAAACCTTTTTCTCTTCCTTTCATG
>ASIR01191069.1:0-10175 GCA_000441515.1 Elaeis oleifera | reverse complement strand
TATATATATTCTTAATATTAATTATTTAATAACATGAACGTATGTTAATAAATTAATAAACTCTACTTATCTGTTAATAGTATAAGTTATAGGTTGGTGGTTAAGAGCTTGCTATTTAAATAAAAGATCATTCTAATTTTAAGATATATAGTTTATTATTTAATAATTTTATCGACATATAAAAATACTGGCATTAAATTTTAAAGGCAATTATATATGCCACTAAAACAATCAATTTTTTTAAATACCGATAATTAGTTGCTGACACTATTTTAAGACAACACATAAGAAAATACCATAAAAATACCACTAAAGATATTAACGATATTTTTTCTGATCTATAGCGGTACTTAAAAATATCACTAATGATGATTTTGTTATAGTGGTTGGTCAGACGTGCCACTTTGACCTGACCTAATCTGAACGGGTCAGAGCTAGGATTTCCTCCTTCTATGGCTTTGCTCACAACATCTTAAGTTGGACATGCCACTTTGATCTGACCTAGCTTGGGCTTGGATTCCTCATTTTGGTTGGTTTCCTCGCAATTGGTTAAGTTGGGCATGTCACTTTGATCCGACCTAGCTTGGGCTAGAATCTTCTCCCTCAGTTGGCTTTATGTCTGACTAACCAGATCGATAGTACTACTTATGATCAGGGCCCAACCGAAGCTAGGATTTTTTTTTAATCTCGATCGGTGTTATGTCACCATTTGTGATCCTAGCCTAGTTTGAGCAAGGATTTGTCATCTTGACAATCCTTAGGACAGATTCCATAAGTGTCAACCTCAACCCAGTTTGAGTTGGGACATTTCATCCCAGCAGTCATTGTGACAGATTCCATGACACGGTTGTGAGCTGTGAAAGCTAGATATCATGCATTTAAAACCATTCTAAGTAGTTAGATTTTCGTACATGGCATATGTGTGCATACATATTTGAGGCCTGTGAGATGTATGTGGTTTGGTCTAGCTGCCATCATCTTGTTGCCCCTCCTTGGGCTTTAAACTCGGGTCGCCAAGCTTTGCATATTTAGCTGTTTTGCATGCTAGTGGAGCTAGTTGATGCGTTCAACCATCAAAATAGTAAAATAGGTAGAGAGAAATCAGATTTATTCATAATTGCAAGTATACAACAATGATGAACAAATAAAGTAGATGCAAAAAATCAATTCTAGGGGCAGAACTAGGGCAAACAGAGGTCAAAATGGAAAGAGCATTCATGAGAACATATTTAGGAAACTAGTTTGAATTGGTTCAAAATCAGTTGAAAAAGGGTGAACTGGGCGGTAAAAAACATTAGATCGTTTTGGCCTTATTGGTTAATGCAGCTGAGCTAGTTAATTTAAGATGCTAATGTGGCAAATGTAACAGATAACATCATAGATGATGTGGTGATATGCCAGCTGACATGACTGATGATGTGTTTGCGGACTTGGCAAGATGTCATGTCATTATATCAAGCCATTGCTAGCATGACAGTTTGCATAGCTGATGATGTGCCCAGTTATTTTAATCCAAACATATCAAGTTTGGGCCCGCCGCCTAATTGTATCTAGATCAGAACCTGAATTCATGGTAGTTTAAGTTAAACAAATTGGATCAAGATTTGCGAGTTAAATTTTCTTTCAAATCCATCAGACATGAATTCAATCCACTCTCCCTCTCCTTCCATGTGAGGGTTTAGATCCAAGCCCTAAATGTAGATATGGTGATGGCACTAGTGAGGAGGTAGCAACAGACAAAGATGATGCCGTTAGCCAGTTTGGTGACCTAGATGCTAAGAAACGATGCTCAGGGAGAAGGCAATGCTCGAAGATGATCGTGGAGGAGAAATAGACTACAGAGGAATCCTCTCAATCAGTCTTGCATGCTCGACTATTGTTATGATGATGGGACCTCTCGATGGAGAAGAGCAGACAGTGGCATGAGATCTCTCAGTAGAGAGAGATGATGGCACGGGATCTCTCAGCATGGAGGGACGACGGTGCGGGATCTTTAGTGAAGAGGGACGATGGTGTGGGATCTCTGAGCGCAAGATCTCTCAATGAAGAGGGACGATAACTTGAAGATGGTGATGGTGATAGCCTCCCAATGGTGACGCTTGAGCTCGGCCTTAGGGATGAGGATGAACCTTAACTTGGCTGCCACCAGCATGAGCTTTTACTTCTCAGCTACTATAATCGTGAGGTTGCAGCTTGGATTTAGCAGCGGGATGCTAGCGAGAGACGATGCGGTGGTGATGATGGGGCTCATTGGAATAGAGACACCATGGGAGAGACATCATAGAAGAGAAGTAGGCCATGAAGCAGGGTTTAGAAGTACCGAGGAGCATTACAATTGGGGCTAACATAGTCATATGTCTTGTGCGCATGATGCTCGCATCATAGGCAGCATGGAGGGGCTACTCGTGAGACAAGGATCTATGTAATGGTCTTCCAGGATACTCATCCCATGTAGAGAGAAGACAATGCTTAGGGATGAATATGAAAGAGGAGTTGGTTGTGTTGGTGCTTGTGGATGCGCCGATGGTGAGATCATTGCCAAAGATGCTCAGATGTGGTCAAAGAAGAAGTCCAACCATGAGTTATATATTTTGTTAAAATGGATGGTGATGCCAATTTGTTATTGCCAAAATCTAATCTAATGATGGTGAAGGCTTGGAGAGCAATTAACCTACAAAGAGGGAATAAAGAAGATGAGAAAAAGAGAGCTAATCTACTATGAAGAAGTGTCGAACTGCACATAAGAAATAAGAAAATAAAAAGTCGTCGGAACTAATCTAGATAGGGACTCCTTGATGCTTAAGTTAGTCGTAGCTTTGAAGAACAATAAAAGAAAAAAAAAGTATAGAATAGTATGAGATGCATACTCAATACCCCGAGCCTTTCTTTTAGAGATGTGAGGTCCTCATCCCAATGAGGTTGGCCTTGCCTTAAGTCAAGTAGAAAACTATCTTCAAATTTTTTTATCCGGATCTACCTAAAATATAAGTCCAACTGAAACTAAATCCTGGCTATACCATGTGTTAGCCTATGATCGGAAGACGAAATTTAACCACATCATCTTGGTTAAGAAAATGCTACGATTGTACTTCTATTTTGGTTCTACTGTCTCATACTTACTAAAAATGAAAGGAAAAAAAAAGATAGAAGAAGATTATCATCAATGCTGAAAAATGAACAAACAAATTCCATGGAAGCTGTTTTTTTTTCATTTTATGCCATTTGATGTGGGTTCATTTGACTGAAGTCTTTTTTTTTTTCTTTTTCCAATTGTATTCATTCTTTTAAGTATACATTGCATGCGCTCAATATATGAGTACGTATCAGGTAAACTATCGATCCGATCATTAACTAGATGGATGCAAGTTAGGTCTAACTCCAGTTCATTATGGCAAGTCCACACCCTACGCGCCACATGTTCAGGTCTGGCCGAGATCGAATTCATTTACTTTAGATGAGAACCAGATCCAAAATATTTTAAAGGCCTACATCATGTGCTTGAGTCACATATCTATAGTCTGGTTCTCTGGGTCGCCACTGGTTCTCTTGGTGGAAGCGCCAAAATCCGAGTACTAGTTCGCGGGCTGCAGGTGGTGGGACGGGTCAAGCCTGGGCTCGGCAAACCGAGCCAAACTTAAAAGGGTGGTGGACTAATGGTCTGAAACCTTATTCGGAGAATCGGAATGGGCGGAAACTTATCCAACAGAATAAGTTATTTATATCGTAGCTTTCGACCCAAAGAAAGATCAAAAAAACTATTTCCAATATTGGCATATCTTATGGAGATGGAGGGAAGGCTCTCCGCGCCCAACCCTAGCCGATGATCTTTCGATTCTTGATTTCGATTTAAGCCCCTTTCCTACGAAATCCCAAATCCAGCCAAAGAACGGTATCCAATCCTTCTTGCTGCTGCTGCTCCTCCGACACGCTCCTCACGCTGGATTTAGTATCTGTTGGATTACGATTGGATGTTTGTAAATGACGTCCGCGTCCCAGTCAGAAACCCCAACAACAGCAGTAGATCGATCACCAGCTGCAGCCGGGCGGAAGCGCCACCGCGTCGCCGGTTGCTGCCCCACCGCCGCCCAGCGGGAAGCTCTCCTTTGAGGAGATCTCCAAGTACTTCTCTCTCCCCATCGCGGAGGCCGCATCTAACCTCGGTACTTCTTTCTTCCTATTTTGCCTCATGATTTCTGTTGCAAGAATTCAATTTTAGGGTGTTTCTTTTTGGTTTGATGTGTTCGAGCGAAGATCTCTTCTTTTGACGTTGAGAAGATTGGATTTTTCTCGTGTTGACATGTAGTGTCCTGATCATGTCTTTTTTGTCTTCGAGAAGTTCTTGGATTGGTTTTCTTGATTCTTTGGCTGACGAAAGATCTAATCTTCTGATGTGGAGAAACTTGGATTTTTCTTCCATTGGCATGTAATGGCTTGCTTATGTCCTTTTTTTGTCTTCTAGAATTTCTCAGATCTGTTTCTTTGTTCTTTGGCGGATCATTAGCTTCAAAATTCCTTCTTGTTGTGGGAGATGGCTTGAGGCATTTCTTGAACTAAAAATTGAAGGTGTACAACTTGATTTCCCCCTTTCTTGCTCCATTCTGTTTGCTTTCATTATCATTGTTGTCAGAATGCTTCATTGTTCTTGTGCTGGAGGAAAGCGAAACATTTGTGCTTGGCAATGTTAAAGACGGTTTCTTGTTTTCTTAGACCCAATTAAATATATGAGATTTCTATTTAAATCATAGGCAAGATTGTTAATGATGATAACTGATTGTAGTGTTCAAGAGCATGTTTTTAATCAAACTAGTGAAATGCCACTTTTGTCAAGAGAACATCGTGAAAGGCTGAAAGCATCCCGGTATTCATTAAATGACATGTTAAAGTGCAAATATGATATTGCTATGGATGATATGTATGACTTGAAAGTTACTCACATGGTTCAGATCTTAACTGTTACTAAGATCCATTGACCTATTTAGCTTAGTCCTAAGAGTTAAACTTAAGGGCTTGTTTGGTTCGTGGGAAGAATTATTCCTCACTAGAATGTTTTTCCTAGAAAGCTGATTTCTAGGAATATGATGTTTAGGAAAGTGGTTTTGGCATGCTTGATTGACCATTGGAAAGTGGCACATTCCAAAGTACCTTATGTTTGGTTGAGCATCTATGTTTTTAGAAAAGCTATATAAAATACATATTATACCTTAATAAAGAAAAATCTTACCAATTTTATTCATGGTTTTAAGGGCACGTTTGGTGAAAAAAGGATCTGAATTTTCTTCTCGTGGACATGGGTTTTCTTCCTACGAAATATGAGAAGTTTATACCCATGGGAATGTCACTTTCCAATCTCTCTCTCTTTTGAAAACTCCAACCAAACAAGAGGGGTTCCTTCATTTTCTTGTTGACCATATTTTCCCCCTCTCTTCCCATGAACCAACAAGTCCTAAGAATTTGTTTTCCACCATAGAGATACCAAATCATATTTGCCCCCATTATGTTCCTGGGCATAGGATGCTATTTTAATTTATCTTTTTCTTTGATTTGAGTATCTTTTTTTTTTAAGTCTCGTTTATTCTTTTATTAGATTCTCTATTGTATGGTTTTCAGTTGGTTGAGAGATAGAAAGGAATGAAACATATTAAACAAATGAAATTTTAACCTCATTGCTTCTAGATTGATGCCCAGAAATGAATAGGAAAGAGAAAGGAGGAAACTAGGCAGAACCATCTTAGAACAATGTAGATTTTGGATTAATCTTTTGTTTCCCTTTTTGAGTGCCTGATTTGATCTACATCATTTTATTTGTTTAAAAATTGCTGTTTTCAGGTTTCCTTGTTTTAATAAGTATGATCCTAATTATTTCAAAATGCTCCATCTTGCTTCCTCTCACTTTCTAGGTTCACACTTCATTCCTGCTCCTGTTTCGTGCAACTCTAGTTGAGACAAGCTTTTGTTATGTTTGAGACTTTTTGAAGGTTTGCTATTGCATCATTTTCAGAACAAAACTGACCACAAATCAATAACTGAAAAAGGAAGGAGGCAATTTTTGGGCTTTGTGGTTTTCTTATGTGTTGGAAATCAGTTTGAATCTTTTGACATATTGAGGAATGATTTGAAAGCATATAAGAGTTGAAAATAGGATTTCTAATATATGTTTTAGATCAGACTAGCTTCATAACATTTATGAATTAACTCAAATTAATAAAGGGGGAGCAGAAGTTGAAGAGGAGATCCATTTATTGCTTTGATGTTTACATAGGAACTCGGGCCACAAATTTGCAATTCTTCTCATATGTATGTAAATAAGTGCAAAAATAAGCCTAAACCAACTCCCAATGTATAACCTAATTGATGACTGGTGGAGCTATCGAATTGAAAGAAGACATGGAAATGTAAATTGCACCTCTGGGGCAGGTAGAACATGTTTGAGCCAGTCAAAATCCATCTGTTGGTGGAAGATTTATGTTAGAGAGCTTACATGAGGGAATGGTCATCTTAGTACGAATACTACCAAGCACAAGAACTCGGTAGGAGGAGAAAGGGAATCCTCATTCTATGGTCAATCAGATGGATTCTCAAGTCATATAGTAGTGTGGAGCCTCAGTTTAATTTCTAAGCTACCTCACTTAACACTGCCCATTATGACAGCTATATAATTGAAATACTTAGTCATAGATATATTTTTGAAAACTTCTGGTATGTGAAGCTGAGGAAGTGATCCTTCAATTACAATTCAGAATTATAGAACCTTCAACTGCACTTCAGAATTGTATAACACAGCCAATTGTTATTCTTGTTAAACAACCTTAATGACATATCATGCTGACTGTAGAAACATTTGCATAGTCATGAAAAAGCGTAAAAAGAATAATTATAATAAATTACTTAGACTTTTTATGTGATTGAAATTGTTATTTATTGCAGTTCCAATGGTCATGGTTATTGTCATCTTGATCAATGATATCCACGTTAGACGATTGTTTTAGGTAAGGAAGGTATACTCAGGGTTAGGCATCTATGATGTGCTACTATACTATAGTATGCCCTTCCAGAAATATGCTGAATTCAAAATAGAAGGACAGATATTATTAAAAAAAAAGGTTCTTAGGTTACTGCATATCACATTGACCGTATGTGGGTAGAAGAAGCAGAAGTGGAAGGGAGAAGGAGAATGGGTTGTTGTGGTAGAGGGTGGAGTGAGAGGCAGGGAGGGATAGGAGGAAGTTGGGGGTGGAGGGAAGGAGATGTGGAAGGCCAGAAGTTGATTGGAAATTGATCGGATGCTCCTAGATGGAGCCGAAGGTGTGGAAGGCCAAGCGAAATGAGTTTTACAAGTTTCTGGCAGGGGAAGTGATCCAACTTAAAGTCAGATGGAATTCAAAGAGGGTGCCATTGTTGGATGTAAAAATAAATAGAGAATAGAAGAAATGGACTCTATTTTGCAACTGAAACTTAATAAGGTCAAAATGCCCCTTCCACTCAAATGTTGTTTGTGAATATCCTAATTAAGAAGAGCAAAAAATATCCATAAGTTTTAGTGCCAAATTGAAACCACTGAAATTTGTTGCTACTGGATCAAAATTTGAATATGCTATTCTGTTAATTGGCCAAATTTCCTTGTGTCTCTTGAAACTTGCTGGACTTGTTTAGTAGGTAATCAACAATAAGTTGTAGAATTTCTTTGTGCAAGTTTCTCTTTCCAAAATGCTGTAATTTAACTGTAGATTCCAAAATGCTGGGAAGGAACTTGTTGTGTTATGTTAAATGTTGACATCTGTGTCATATATATAATGGAGTTTGAATAATGTGCTTTTGCAGGTGTTTGTACTAGTGCATTGAAGAGGATATGCCGTGAAAATGGTATTATAAGGTGGCCATATCGTAAGGTCTGTCCAATCCATAAGATGTATTTATTCGTATCCAATACTGCATTATTCTTGTTTAGGAATACCATCATCTCATACTGATTATGGTTAAAATACATAGAATTTTTTAAGTATTTTCCATCTATTATGCTCATATTGTAAAATGGCCTTCTTTAAAATGATATGTTTTGTAAATAGCATGAAAATAAACTTTCTTAGTTATAACTTGAGTTATAACTTGCTAGCTGGAATCTTTACCTAAGATGCCCTCCTCTCTGGAATCTTGCTTTCTAAGAACTTCCTCTGTTCTTTTCTTTTCGTTTTCTGAATGCTTTTCTTACCCTCCACACTTGTATGCACTAATGGTTTAGTAGCTAGATGCTATGTCATATGTGCGCATCATACAAAATTACATATATGGACACATGCACATGTACATAAATTGATACAACAGTGAGAGAGAGAGAGAGAGAGAGAGAGAGAGAGAGAGATGTGCTTTAGGTTGACTTCTATTTGTGATGTGATATGCTCTGGCAAGCTTAACACTTGAATTTTTTTTCTACCAATGCTGATTTATCTAACTTTTCCTAGAAGATTTCATTGTACTTTCTATATAAATTAGAGACATTTTTATGCTAAACAAAGTCTAATCCTACGGATTCTGCATGAATACTGCTTCTAATGCAAGGTATATATTGCTTCGAAATAATGATTTATCATCTAGAAACTTGGAATACTGGATACAAATCATTTCTTCATACCTTCCATCTATAATTTTATTCAGTGGATTCCTTTTAACCATTTCAACACCCTGTATAATTCATAATGATATATGCACATAAATGTGTATACATTTGATCATAATGAAATTGGTAAATATTTGAGATCATTGTTAATATCTTGAATGAAATCAGAATCAAAGTGGGATTCAAATCAAGATTAGTGATAAGATCAAAATTTGTATACAAGGAATGCCGTACCAAGCCGAACTGCCCGGTACGGGGCATGCCGAACTGTACCGGTGGAGAACCGAGACAGTTCGGGCATGGAAAACGGCACATGTCGGTGCTGGGGAAGAAAAGAGAGAAAAAGAGGAAAAGAGAGGAAGAGAAAGAGAGAGGAAGAAAAAGAGGGAGGGTGTCCGCCGAAGAGCCGCCGGAGGGCCTCCGATAGGCCGTCATGGCCGTCGGGTGGCATAAACACCTCCCATGGCTCCGCAACGTGAAACAGGGGCGATCTGCCCCGGTTTTTCATATTTTTTTTTTAAAATATTTTTTTAAATAAAGCCGGCATGAGGTTTGCCGGCTTTACTTAAGTGATGCTGGCAAATCCAGTGCCGGCTTCATTTAAAAAAATATTTTTTAAAAAAAAACAAAAATTGGGGTGGATCACCCCTGTTTCATGCCACGGAGCCGCAGGGGGCGTAAACGCCGCCTGCGAGCCACGGTGGTCCGTCGGAGGCCCTTCGACGGCCCCTCCAGCAGAAGCCCCTCCCTTCTTTCTTTTTCCCCCTCTCTTTCTCTATTTCTCTCTCTTTCTCTCTTTTTCTTCTCTGGTTCGGTCTCGTTTTCTTCGTCGATTCGTCTCGGTTCAGAACGGAACGGAGGCGTGCCGAACCGTACCGCCGGCCGGCCGATCTGGCCGCCGATACCGGTTCCACAAACCTTGCTTGTATAGTTCAGTCCGTGATCATATGACTGGGTACCATCATGCTAAAGATGGACAGATCACCTGTCTCATTATGTTCTTTTAATTTCATTCCACTTCATTGGGAATGTGATCATTCAAACTGATAAAATAAAAGAACACTAGCATGAGAAATGTACCATCTGTTCCAACAGAAGGACTCTATTTGCTGTTAGATCAGGTAAAAGGCACATAACATGTGACAACGATTTTAATGAAATTGATCCACTTAATCTGAAATTTTAGCTGCTACTTATGAGCATCTTCAGCATGATCTCAAACCAAATTTCAGTTAGATCAAACAACCATTGGTTTGCTTATTAACATAATAGTACAGAAAAGCTTTTCTAAAAAAAGATTCTCAATGATTTCTTGTACTTTCCTTTATGGTAAATCTTTTTATAGCTCCCACTCAAAAAGTTCTCTAGCACATGATAGTCATGTCATCAGCTATCACAGCTCTATTGGTTCTTGAGAGCCTTTTCTGGTGGGGTACAATTTTCATTTTCCCCCCTTTTTTATGGTATTGCAACTTATGAACTTCATGTTCCTTAGTTTCTTGCTGGGAAGACTGTGGAAGATATCAGAAAGGATGCTGAAAGAGAGAGAAATAAAGAGCTAACT
>ASIR01190947.1:0-10261 GCA_000441515.1 Elaeis oleifera | reverse complement strand
ATACAGGGTACCAAAATGGACCTAGCTAGCCAATGGCGTTTGTATGACTAGAGCATGATGCAGCTTGGACCCTTTGAAAGATCTTCAATACTTAGTGCAGGCCAAAGAACCCAAATATATATACAATATAACATGTCTATGTATAAACATGAATAAGGGTGCAGACAGAATCAACCATACATTCTCATTGCGCTTACATTTCCTTTATTATCATAAATATATATGTTGCGCATAAAAGATACTATACTATGCACTCTTTCAGTGTATACGTAACAACACAGAAGATACGGCAGCATAGATATAAATATTTCTTCAACACGCACACCTGAACCATGCCACGTCTACATCCTCAACAAAGGACTTGGAGAAACGGAGGAACAGCTACAAGCATGTAGGAAGATGGGCACCGTACTCTAAGCAAACTTTTGGGCCTCACATTGCAAAGGGACTGCTGGATTTTGGAAGGCATTGCTTTTGACTTATAAACTATTTACGGTTCACTCCTTGAAACCGAGCTTCAGCCTTCATCGACAGTTCTTTTTCAGGAATATCATCCAATGTAGACCGTCCTGTATTCTCCTTATTTGACTCACGAGCATTAAGCACCAACGGTGCCAAAAGCGTTCTCTGAGAATCCATAACTAATGGCTCGTAGATGGCCATGCTAATGTCCTGAAGTAGCGCAGTAGGTGAGTCGAATGCATTTTGAGTGTTATAAAGCATCTGAAACCCCTTCAAAATACATAGATGGAGTTGTTTCCATTCTTTCGGCACTTCAGTGTTGTCATCAGTCATCATAATTTCAAGCATCTGCTTCTTGAGCCTTTCCAGTATGTTCTTTATGTATGCAATTGAATCTTCAATATTTGCCCTCGGGTTCTCTTTCAAGTACAATGGCACCATGTTCAGTTTCCCGTCCCTCATTTCTCTCTGAAATATATTTGCATCAGTTTGAAAACAACAATAATAACACGAATAGCTAGACTAAAAAATTGTGGTGAGGAAGTAGTGTAACCTCGTAGCTTTGCATGTCGTTCAGTAAGCGTGCTGAGAGCATTAACAAGTTGGTAATTTTGCTATGACGGGTTCCTGGAGAGTTCTGTGGGTGCTTCGGACTTGCAAGATAACATGCGGGGAGAAACACCGCTTGTGCAGCTACAGAGATCGTGGCAACTCTAAGGTATTCATCAATTGATGGCGCCTGTCTGCTTCTACTCCACTCGGACTCCCTCAACCACACATCGAACACATCTCGCCACTTCATATGACACAACAAATTTGAACTTGCTCAAACTGCAGTTACTTTCATGAAGGCAGAGTACGCATCATTTTCAAAAGATAAACATCATGAGAAACTTACAATATCTTGAAGAAGTGTTTTCCTATCATATCCTTGTTGGTTGAAAATCTTCAATGCAACATCACATACAAGGTCATCAAGGGCATCAAAAATAACTCTACTATGCCCAGATAAGCCTTCTCCTTCCCACCTATTACCATCAAACTAGTTAGGAATATTAAAAATAACCATGTGCAAATTCTTAAACCTTCAATATGCCACAACGAACCAATACCTTTGGACTGCTTCATTGAGGCGTTGTAGTTCATCCAATGAACCGTGTTCATCAAAAAATCATCTGCAACTGTAACTAAGATTGCACACTTTGCCACAATTTTCCGCGCCTCAGAATCTAAAGGATAGGAAATGGGAGTAGCAGCAATGAAGTAACAATATGTTGTTTTCTCTCGTCCGAAGCCCATGTTGGCAAGGCCCGTATCTTTGGACCACCTATGATGTATTAATATCACATAGTAGACAATCAATTAGAAAACTAAACAAAGTGAATGATAGCATCCTCTCAAGAAGCATGCATTACTTTTCTTCTCAAACAAAGGAAAGAAATAGAAAAAGAGCATTTATTGCTTCGCTCAGAAAAGAGAAAAGCCAATAATTTGCTTTAATCTTTATAACTACCTCTTTAGTTCCTTGAGTTCAGTCCTATAGACTGATTGGCGAGTCATGAAATTTTTTGCGGCAAGCTGGATAATGTCTTCGGGGCATGTCAGCCTGCAGTTTTGCACAAAACAAGTGATGTCATCACCAACCATAATGTTTACATATACCGAGTACTTGGTTGCTATGTGCGCTACCTGTAAGACGAAGACTTTCCGATCCACAGATTATAACCTTTACTTCTTTCAATGTACATCCGGTGCTCCAGATGATCCATTCGTGCTAACCATAGAAGCTTCA
Source organism: Elaeis oleifera (assembly GCA_000441515.1). NCBI lineage: Eukaryota > Viridiplantae > Streptophyta > Magnoliopsida > Arecales > Arecaceae > Elaeis > Elaeis oleifera. The sequence goes on along the minus strand of ASIR01190947.1, from coordinate 8,007 downwards.
ACTCGTGCTCAATCTGCTTCAGCATATAAACATTAAAAATTTACTAGATTGAAGTACTAGATTGTTGAAACCACAAACGTACATGACATGCATCTGTAGATGATAAATATTTACTTCAGCGATTTACACCAACTAGATTGTCAGCTAAGCATTTATTTGACATACTGGGATGTTTAACACTTCTTTCCATTATAATTTCCAACTCTGGATAAATCATGTAAATTTGTTACGAGAGTAACATCGTGCCACACTGGCCATGAATATATATGAATATTTTCTTCTTGTTCATGTGGCATGACACACTTGACATACATGATTTATGAGGATGGTCACTTTGTGCCATGTAATGTCAAATCAATACTGTTGGCTTTATTTATCAACTTGATGAAATTTGAGAGGAGATTAAAGTGGAGAATGAAAATAAAATTAGGAGAGAATATAGATCTAATTTTTTCTTCTTTTTTTTAGTACAGAAGGTCTCTTATATGTGAAGCTACTATATCCTACAAAAGTTCATAAATCAAATACATAAACCACTATGATAATATGAATCCAACCATACATGAGCCTATACATAAACCTAATATATAACTAAACCAAAATATATATTATCTTAAAATTAACAAGAATAAATATTATATTTTAACAAATGCTTTATTTATGAGAGACGGTTGTGGGGCTGAAATTCCGAATCATGAATAAATGACCATTTGAGAATGGATTCTACTCCTCTTGGAACTGTAACTTTAATTTTTTTTTACCTAGCAATAAAAAGGTAGCATCCTGCTACCTCTGGTTTCAATCAAAACAGAGAATGGCATCCATTCTATTTATGAGGTGACACATTTTCCGAGAAACTAATATGCTGGTAATTTACCTTTTTTTATGGACTACTGTATATTCTATTGGATGGCAACATATGTCACTAATCTTAGTGGATCTATGTTATGGACTGCTATATTATTAGATATATCTTTAATTTGCATGTATTTATTTTTGATTCACGCAGGTGCAATTTTTTTAAATTGATCTGAATAAAATCCGATTTATGAACAAAAAGGACTACTAGTGCAAGTTGTCTATGCAACTTAGTCTGTACTATATAGCTGTTCAGTTATCTCAATTAACAAAAAAATAGCATTTAGTTACCTCTTTCTGGTGATCAGAAAGAACCAAAGGGCTGTCGTTTAAATCTTCACTTGGCAATCCCTTCTGCAATATTTTCTTGGAGAAAGTTTTGGCATTTTCGAGCTCTGGTTCCTCTAAAAACATCAAATGCGTGGCTCTGTAGACAGCATACATGGCTCCAAAGAAGTCTTGGTAGTTCTCTTCCATATACAAGAGCATTTGTGGTTCACGCATAAACCGGCAAAACCTCTCTGCGACATCAAAAGCAATCAATTACTTCCATGGAAGAGCAACGATGCATGTATTTATCTACATATCTGTGTGCATATATATATTAGATAAATACATGCGTAGAAGAATTACCTGGAGATATTCGATAGCCATGCCTCCTCAAGAGTTGAAAGGCTAAAGAATCCCTGAAAATTTGGAACGACAGATCGTGCATCTTAGCAGGTTCCAACTCCTTCATCTCCCAATTCCTACACGAGGAGTTCCAATTATTGACTCATGATTAGCAAGGCTTTTCTTTTGCTCAAAACTGTGAAGGATAAAGGACATACAAGGTTGTTCAAGATGCCAAAAAAGCTATGAGGGTTGAATTTAAGGAGGATATAGTTCAACCGTTAGACTGGTCCGACCATGATGTATGAAAGGAACGTGTTGCATGTTTCTAAAGACCATGGACTCTTTATGGTGCACGTCCTGCACCACAAGGTTCCGTGCATCCGTTTGTGGATGCCATCTATTGTAGGATGGATGGTCATGCTTGGCATGCATCGCACGGCCCGTGCCCATGCACCACCATCCATCCTGTGTCGGATGCCATCTAGGGGTGTACCGTATTTTTCAGTGCTGTGCATGTATTGTAGGAGATCCATGCTGTTGCTTAAAGGACGAGGGCCAGGGAGTCTTCAATTCCACTTCAAGAGAGGCAAGGCTATGTATATGGTTAAACTTCTAAGGATCCCTCCAGACTATATTGCCAGCTATCCGAAACGACTACATTTGCAATAAAAGCTTACAGTACCAAACATATATTCCGCTCAAAATAAATTAAATAAAAAACAAAATCTCGCCGCCACTTGTACAGCTGTACCATTCCACTTGTACAGCTGTACCATTCCCACCCAGCCTCGCCTTATCAAGATCAAAGCCTAGATTAGGTAGGGACAGAGCAAGGGCTTATACAATTTAGAATTGAACTTCCGTCTCCCACTCTAAAATTTTGGATTGGTGATAATACCATTGAAGCAAGCACCTGATGACAATAGATACGATTATTTGTAAAATTTATTTGCATATCATTCTTTATAAAAATACTATAACAGCAACGGTAACAATAATAACTACAACAATCACAATAATAAAAACAACAACAACAACAACAAAATATTATTGATAATAGAATGCATTATGAGCTGATGATATTGTAGAGTTATTAACTAGCCATTCGATACACAATTTTCGGCATGACTTCTAATTTTCAATTTTTATTATTAAAAATAAAAAAATATTCTTTCAAAATTAAAGTTCAAAATTTTTTTGGAATCAGTTGGGTTGCATTTGATGATAATTGTGACAATAGTGATGCTGGTGGTGGGCAGAGACAGATAAAAGAAGAAGACAGTGGATGATAGTAGCCTATAGTAGCCTATAGCAATGATAATCATAAGCAATAATACTAATGGTAATCATAAGCAGTTTTAGTTTCAAAAATCTTTGAAAATCACAATTTCTTATTTTTATAATTTTTAAAAATGAAAAAGAGTTTTCAGATTACTGAAAATACAAATGAGGTTACCAATACCACTCCTGTTTTGGACTCTCTGTTGAAAAAAAAAAATCAAAACTTCAACGGTACCTTAAACTATATATTATACCAAAAATGATTATATATTGTTAATGACATTTACAATTAACCATGAAAGATAGCCGGTGAATTGTCAACTAATCACCGTTATGCAAACAAAGTCCTGCTTCAACCAAGTGATCATCGGTGTCGATCATAAAAAAAATTATGTATCTGAGACCTTAAAACATAATATAGTATTTGAGAAAAATAATATGCAAAAACTGTAAACAAGCCTTTTTTTCCCTCTCCACTAAAGATTGTGATAAGTTGATGAAATTCAAAGTCAGGAGAAAAAAAAGGAAGCGAAGTTGATACATAAGGTGACCAAAAATTAAAAAATCTTCAAGCAGGAAGAGAGGCTAAAATTGCAAGCTTACCAATAAAGGTGATCCATCACATCTCCTATTTCGTTGGTGAAATGTTCACCACATCCTAGGCGCATCAAATGGTCCACCAGACACAGCTTTATAAGTTCTTGGTCCACAGGATATGTGGGAGGAACTGTGCCTCGTATCAAACCGTACCAAGTCACCTTCCATTTAGAGACAAAGTATATATAATTCGGATCTAGTGCTGTTTAAACTCACCTCCACGCCGGCATCTTTGGACCATGGCTTCCAAATACTGCTTGCAATCTCTATCTCCAGTGATGATGAAAGCACAAGCAGTTGCGGACGGGGAATGGAATAGCGACCCATCTTCTCTCTTATGTTTAAGAATATCTTCATGCTTCCCTTGGTAGATGGACGGCAAGGCCTCGAGGTACAGTGGAAATGGGAGATGGTGACCACCATAGGATATTCTTCCCTGCAGACGAAGTAGGCAGGTATCAGAAATGTAGAATACCCGTTTGAACTGGTAAATTTGAATGAAGCAATATAAATAAGAAAAGAAATGTTGAAAGAGAGATTTACATTTTGAAAATTTTCTCCCTTTCATTGAAGACAACTTCCACGGCTCTTGTGTAACCCTGAGGAAACACCTTCAAACCTTTGTCCTTCGCCAGCTCAAGCATGCCAGGGAATAAGATGGCAAACCATCGGGGGATGCCACCCTGGTGTTTCGGAAGCAGCTTCTCCGTGTTTGCATGAAGAAACTTCAAACCTGTTTTTTTTGTTTTTGGAAGAGTTGGAAGACAAATGTCAAGACTTTAGCACAGAGTGCACACATCACATCAGAGAGCTGCATGATCAGTGAATTATTCTAAAGTCCTCCTAGAGCAACTCAGTAGGAGAATAAATGTTTTAACTTGGAACTTTAACTTATGGTGGAACTTAACACTCGGTCCTTTCTTTGAATGGACTTTAATACACAATCTTTTCTATTAGAATTTAATTTTTAGCCCTACGCATACTTATATAAGATTTGCACATACATACCTATATATGGTTATATTGTCCCTACACACACTAATGTATGTGCGTACGCAGTTATTAATTTGATGTGAATATGGAGGATATGTGTGCACGTAGTTATTTGTAACGACATACATATTAAGATATAAGTACGTACAGCCAGCCATTACGGCTCAAGAACTAAAGAAATTCTGAAGAATGATAACAAGGAAGACGGCTTGATTGTACCTTCTTCTATATTTATGGAACCAACGTTCCAGGTCTTAAGCGCAATAATGCAGGCCAGAGTAGCAGTGAGGCTGTCTATGGTGAGATCAAGGTCTCCCCATGACCCTCCATGGTTCTGGTTACGGAGCACCCAATCCAAACAGTTTGGGAACATTGGACGGCGACGAAGTTCAGGATTGGGTATCATGGCTACCCATGCAGTCTCGTAGGCGGACGGTGGCAAGAAGGAGTACATGTCAGCGGAGGGAGAGAAAACCTCTTCCTTAACCCTCTCGACGAGGCACTCCAACGACTCCTCCATGCCTTACAGAAGCACAACTAGGAAGAAGATGATGATGTATTTTTTTTTTTTTTTGAGGTTGCAAGAAGCAAAAAATTGTATCTGGATGCCCTGGCTCAATTCCCCGAGGGTGTATTTATAGTGTGATGGGAGGCGATCACTTGCCCCACGCAGCCCGGCCCCACCCCCTCCGTCCCTCACGCAGTCCGCGAGCCCCACCTTTTTACGTTTTTGTCTTTTTTTGATGGAACCTCCAACAACATTGTTCACGTGTGAGCAGACCCTGTCACGCATGAGCTACCCAATCCAAATGCTTGGTTCTTGCCAAAAAAAATCCAAATGCTTGATGACTAGCTGTTAATTCTCCACTTCTACCTACGTAGTATTATAACACCGTATAACCTCAAGCCATTGAACTTTCGCACAGTTTTGGTCCATCACATATTTACTTAACGAGAACAAATAAATAAATCAGAGATCATTTTGTCATTTATATTTTCCAATGAAGGAAAATTATCTTTAATAAATATAAAATTAATCTCTTTTCTAAAAAATTTAAATAAATAAACAAATATATATATATATATATATATGATATCATGCGATATATGGGCAAATTCTACGTTCACCGTCTATATAAATATTATATTAATTAGCAGTCAACAATTGTTAGGATTCCAAACGTTATTATTTTGGTCCATGCAGAAACACACGAAAGAAAACATTGGATCGATGTGTAGGAACAAAAATCATATTGCCCGTGCTATAGAAGGAAATATTGGATGGCTTCCTATTTTGCTACATCTGTAACATCATTTGAAAAAGAATTCTAAAAGCTAAAGACTCATTAATTCTATGATAAAAATATATTATTTTATTTAAATATTTTTTATTGATGCATATTATACCATCAGATAATATTTGCTAAGTAAATGAATCATCAAATATATCAATACACATATCTAAATAAATTATCATTTAGTTTCCAAAATATTAAATTAGTTAGTATACAATACATGGTTAAATAATACGTATTTAACAAATTATTCATCAAACAACTCAATACATATCTTTAAATAAATTGATATATAATTTTTGAAATATGATATTCATAAGTATATACTGCATTATTAGATGATGTATATACTCGTTGGTTTTTTATGCATACAAATTTCCTTGATACACATGCAGCAATGTTCCAATGCATATCTCTAAATAAAAATAATTTAAAATTATGTATTAAATTTTTTAGAGATATATATTGGATCACTACTAAATATAATAAAAAATATATCAAGAAGTCGATAAATGTATATCAGCTAGTTATATAGTATATATTAATAAATAAAATATTTATAAAATTACATATCAATTTGTTTAGAGATATATATTGAATTGTTAGATGATTAATTATTAAATATATATTATCTGATCATGCATTGTGTACTCATAAATATTATGTTTTAAAACTATGTATTGATATATTTATATGTGTATATTTGCTTGCTAAATGATCAATTTGCTTAGTATATATTATCCAATCATATAGTTTATATCGATAAAATATTTAAAAATAAAATATTATATATAATTTTTTTATTTTAATTATATAATTAATAATTTAATTAGTGAAAGAAATTTCTAACCTTCGACTCCTACATCAGCACTCGAGAAAAATGTGGCACTAGATAGTCCGCCCGATATTCTCTTCTCCGGTGCCCGCCTCTTCGTTCCACGTGCAGGAGCGGGTGAGCAGCGTTAGCGCGCCTTCCGCCTTGGGTACGCAACAGTCACCCTCGTGGGCCCCGCAACAGTCGGAAACACCACACTATTTTTCCTAGAACAGCCGGCCTGACAAGGTGACGTGGATCTATGGCCATCTAACATACGTCTATTTCATTTATCCTTTACTTCATCTATGGCCATATATTTCAGGGGGCATTGACCTGGAAATGAACAACCTTTAGTGCCAAATGTCCTGCTCGACGCAATTCCTTGCGTTAACACCAAAGCGTGAATCATATTGCTTTAAACCAAAAAAAATAAATTATAGAGATACCTTGCAGATCTAGAGTTTTTATACTAAAATCCTAAAAATCTAAATAATATCAATTGACAATCAAAACTAATTACAATTTGTTATAATTTGGTCCGGCTGTTTGTCTGAATGTTAACTCTGTTAATGGAACAAGGAAAGATAAAATATCCTTGCTATAGTAGGATTGCTTTTTATCATTCATTTATATATATATATTTTAAAATATTTATTTCTATTATTTATCCATCTATACAGATTTTAAAGCATCCAAATCTTTTAAATTATTTGTCGGCATAAATCTTAAAATACTTCGATCTCAGTCATCCATCTGTATGCACAGAGATTAAAGAACTTCATTCTTTGTCATCGATTCATCTATATAGATCTCAGAGTACTTCATCTACAATCCATTCATTTGCGCAGATCTTAAAGTACCTAGTTTTCTATGATCTATATGTCCATACAAATATTAAAGCACTCTATCCTCTATTATCCATTCATTTCGTATGAATCTTGAATATTTATCCAAGGTCAATCATATTCCTGCATAAATATTAAAACCCTCAATCTTTTATCATCCATCTATTTGGATAGATCTCAAGACATCATGTCCTTTATCATCTATCTTCTATCATCTATTTGCCGACACAAATCTTAAAGCATTCTATCCTCAATTATTTATCATTTCTACTTATACATATCTTAAAGTGCTTTATCTATTATCATTCGTATGTTTGCATAAATCATAAAGTACTTCATCTATTGTCCATCAAGATGTTTCAAATCTCTATTCATCTCACTTCTATTCCAGTGCATGAGGATGCATTGGATTATCTTAAGGTTGCAGATATTATTCTTCCTTGTTTGGAATATTGATCCTATTTACTACCTTCGTCCCTCACCTATCGTCGGAAAATCATCTCGCTACCGGTGCCTTGAAGTCCTGGGGCTACACATCCAGTAGCTACTTGGATGTACATAGCTGCACCTCACCATGCATAAACAACAACCCAAAGGAATAGAGGTGCATGTCACGCCCCAAATCCAACACCCGGATCGGATACGTGATGGCCGCACACTCCTTAGAGCAAGTCCTAAAGAATATGCAAGGTCAAATAATTATTAC
>ASIR01190762.1:0-10424 GCA_000441515.1 Elaeis oleifera | reverse complement strand
AAAAATCCAATTCACCCCCCCTCTTGGGTTCCATAGCTGGGCAACAATTTTAAAATGTGTCATGGCCAGATGGGGTGTCAAACATCCTTTTATTTCTAGCACTCATGGGATGAAGCGATGTGAATAGTTGCAACTTCACACCAAGATTTCTCCTCATTGGGATATAGTTACACCTCAAAACTTCTGCCATCAGAAGCCTCATTTAAAGAGCTTTCCACGTGGCAAAAATTAGAATTTTTTATTTAAAAGAGGTGTTGAATGCTTATCCAATTGTAGATAGATGCGAGCAGAATCTGAATCAATGTATCTGAAAATTAAGAGTCTTTCTCAAATAAGTATCTTAATTTTTGATATGCTAATTTGAGGGACACATGAAGAGGCATATCTGAGTCCTTTTTGTGCCCCTTCTGTTCCTATAAATAGGACTCATTCCGAGAGTCCAAGGTACTCAAACTCTCAGACAAAATCAATCCCTCTCTCTTTCTTATTTTGTTAGGACATAGTTCTTCTATTAAGACAAGTCCACTGATTTTAAGATAAGGCTTAAGAAGAGAGTAAGAGATGATTTAGATAGTAAAGAGAGTGAGGAAGAAAGGCTAAGGATTCATTTGAGAGGGGTCCTGATCCAAGGTGGGCTAAAAGGCTCAATTGGTGAAGCAGTTCATAAACAAAGTTCTATCGGAGCAATTCTTTGATTAACTTCCTGTGTGGATCAATGTTGGAGGGCTTACACTTGAGGATCTTATAAAATCGATTACTGGCTTCTTTCCTTTCTTCATCGACTTAATAGGTATGAGTTTTATACCTATTAGTTATTTTACTATATGGTTAAAGGGATCCTAGGGTTTTGGGTTCTGGGAGACTTAAGTTTCAAGAAAAACTTTTGAAATCTATCTTCTGTTGCACTTCTCAAAATCCAACAGCTCATATACTCAAAATTTTGTCATCATAAAAAAGAAGAGATTGTTAACCCTAAGGATTGATTTTGATGAATAATAAAATATTTGAGTATATATTTGGACTAATGATTTCTTTAAGATTATGTTTCAGGAAAGTGGTAGAGTATCAAGAGAATAATTTTTAAAAGTGCAATCAAAAATAAATGAAAAAATTTGAAAGCTTTTGAGCTTGACACACATCTAAAATAAAGTTGGAGAAGGATATCTAAAGATTAGAATCGAAGAATATTCTAAATAAAAAATCTACAAAAAGTTCAGTGGAAGGCACATCAAGTCGACTCAAGATTGATCTGAGTCAACTCAAGCTAAAATAATGAGCAAAAATAGCACTAGTATGTAGAATTTTTCAGTCGGCACATCCTCGAGTCAACTCAAGCTTGAGTTGAGTCGACTCGAATGAAGAATGGCAGAACTGTAATTTTCAGAACGAATCGAGCAGCAGCTCGAGTCGACTCGAGTTGCTCGAGTCGAAGTTATAGAAAAACACAGAGAGGCATGTTTACGAAAAAACAACTCGAAGGCCATTCGAATTGACTTGAGCTCAATCCGAGTCGACTCGAGTTTCAATGGCTAGTTCTATAGAATTTTCAGAACTGTACAAAATACTTCTAACGGCTATTTTCGGACTCCAATTGCTAGAACCAACTTTTTAAGATTTCAAATAGTAGTTTATAGTCTCCAACAACTGTTTGAAGTAACAAGACAAGAGAATCAAAGTGAGGAAGCAAAAATCAAGTAAAAAAGTTCAAAAAGTATTGAAAAGAGAGCATTCAATTTTAACCCTTGAAACATCAAATCAAGAGATTCTCTTTAGCAAGAAGATATACTCATCCTTCCAAAAGCTTCCACAAAAGAAGAGTCAAGCTTCAATGACAATCATTTGCTCATTAAAGGAGCTTTAGTGTTCTGTTGTTCTTTTCTTTCATCTTTCATTGTAACTAACTTCAATTAGATTTTGAAGCTAGGAGATAGGCCCATCCAAGTCTGAAAATTATATTGTAAGCCAAGGGTTGGCTTTGTATAGGTTGTAGTTGGTGATTCAGTGCAAAACTAACTCAATTTTGGATAGTGAGCCCGAAAAAACTATCCAGCTGTAATCTTAGATAGATTATAGTAAAATTCTCAAATGGATCTTGGAGAGTGGATGTAGGTGCCGGGGGCACCGAACCACTATAAAAATTATGATGCTTGTTTGCTGCTTGCTTGCTCTTTTGCTCATCATCTTTTTGCATTTTAGTTTACTTAATCACATAACTTTTAGTGCTCATTATTACTTCACTGTTTTATAAAAATAATATATATCTTATTAATTTTTAAAAATCTAATTCAACCCTCCCTCCTCTTGGATTGTCTTGCTGGACAACAATTTATGAACTATACATCTTATATTTATAAAATCTATATAGTTGTTATGAAAACACTGATTTCATGATTATTTTACTTTATAGATTATGAAATCTATAAAGTTGTTAAATATCTTTCAACTTATTTATTTATAATGCAAGAACATGTATTTAAAAAATATGATTTAAGAATTATAACTATGGACTGTCAAATAACTATGTACGACCCGCCAACAATTATAGTAGTTGGTATATGGTTCTTGTGAGAAGACTATAGTAGCATGGCACATGGCCCTCGCTTGCGGGTTATAGTAACTTGGCACATGGCCCTCATTAGTTGGTTATAGTTGCTTGGCACATGGCCCTCATTAATAAGTCATAGTAGTTTGGCATACGGCATTCATCAGTGGGTTATAGTAGTCAACATGATTTGATTACGGTCTTATCATGGGTATAAAGTGACCTTAGCATTTAATCTGAAAAATTATTAAGAATTAATTATGATATGGTAAAATGATAAATGATTGATGACTTTATCTATAAGGTTAACATGATTTATGAATTTATTTATGTTATGCATTAGAAACTATATTTATATAAATTACATGATTTATATATATGCCAAAGTATTATTGATTTTTGATGTATTATTATTATGAAAGTTTTATATGCTAATGATAATCATCTTCTTTAAAAGATTTATTGATGTATATATAAACTTATGCTTGATCCAAACGAGAAAATGTAGGTTTTTTTATTGAGCCGGTGTATCTCATATTTTTTTTCATTTTCTATCTAGACGAATAAGGTTAGGAATGAAGGATGATTTAGGCTTGAGGGTCTATGCTAATGAGCTTGAAGATTTTACAGTTAAATCTTAATTTATTAGATAATTATGGATTTGTAGTCAACTATTGATAAATTTTGAAACATAGATTTTGGTATTTGATATTAAATTTAGATATTCTAAACCAATTTTGGTATTTGAGAAATGATGGAATTGAATTTTTTATTATATTTTATTTATGATGGATTTTAGTTGATTATAACTGATAGACTTCGTATTATTGAGGATAATATTTTTTAATAATATGATCGTGTTATGTATTGGATTTATAGCGTGGCAAATACTGAGCACTTTTGTAAAAATTTTTAGGATTTTATTTATTAACTTTATTGGTTGATAATCATGGACCAACGAGCATTCATTTTTTTGGGAGGCGTGCAATGAAAGTGTAGTTAGCCGAAAGATGCTGACATTGTTGCCATATAACTCATTAATTAGCTTACTGATATCAATTAAAAAAGAAAAAAGCTTGCTGGCATCATTTGCAAACAAAATCCAAAGTTTCTGATAGAATGACGCAGAAAAGCCACCTGGATCATGTGATTTATCTTTTAGAAGGCTAAATACTGCTCACTTGATTTCAGCCTCTAAGAATGGCTGTTCTAGTTCATATAAGTTAAGATTATCATTTGGAAGTAAGATGTCCCAATCTAATGAGATGTTTGATTGGCTGGTTCTACCAAAGAGATTGGAATAAAATCTGATGAAGGCTTCCTTGATGTCCTCCGATTTATCTAAGAGGGTACCTTGTGGTTTAATGAGCAATTCATTGTTTTTTCTTCTTCTATTACTTGTGCTCAAGAGAAAAAAATCTAATGTTTCTATCTTCAAAATTGAGCTAGATAATTCTCGCTGATTCAAACTGGCTTCCAACTGTTCTTTGAGTTGTTTCCTTTTCAAACGTTCTGCTTCAGATAGAATTCCGTTTTCCTCAGAGTCGATGACCATGATCATTCCTTTCTGCACTAAATTTCCATTAGTGGTCCTGTTCCAAGCTTTTAGTTTTAAGCAAAGATATCTCAATTTCATGAGAAGGCTCTTTGCAGGGTCCGTTGAAGTTGGTCCCGATAACCACTAGTCCTTAACCGGATCATCAGGACCCTTGACAGAATACTAGAAATCTTCAAACCGAAAGGGGTGTTTGTTCTTTGGCTAGTACAAATTTCAAGCTTCAGGGAGAAATGATCGGATGTAGATTTTGTTGAAGGAGAGAGGAAGGACATAGGAATCCGAGATGACCATTCTAAATAAACTAGACATCGGTCTAGTCTAACAAGTGATGGTACTTCCCTATGATTAGACCATGTGAAGTTCAGATGGTTTCATTTGACCTCCACCGAGAGCCTGTTTGAATGTCTAGATCCAAAATCTAATACGATTTATGCGTTGACTGAAAATTCAATATTTTTTGGATATTTATTAAGATAGATCTAGTCTAGTCTAATTTAGCTTATTGTTTTGGCCCAACACATGAATCCCATGAGATTTTGGGCCTAAACATCCAAATAGACCGTAAATGATTTTCATCAATAAAAGCATTGAAGTCTTTTGAGATTGCAAGATTGTTTGATAGACCTCTCTTCCATTTAAAATATCTGCTCGTAAGTGGCCTCTCGCCGTCATGACATAGGCCTCACAGTTTTGTCCTTCAAAAGATACCTCACTCCGAAGAGAATATCTCATCTTATATAAGCCATAGTTCCATTTAAGGGCTAATAATGCCCTTTCTCTTACACCATAATAGCAACCACTCGTAGGCTTGTCTATTTGCTTCTCACTGCAATAAATTCCTTGAAAAACTCAGAATGAAGTTGTAGATTCTTTCGACCAAATACATTCGTGAGCACCCACTCGTTCTTATTAGGTGATTCAAAATTGTAGCGTAGTGTGCTTAGGGAATATGTTCCTTTAAGAAATGCAAGTCTCCAATCTTCGTTGAATTGCAATAGTTGAGTCGTCCTGAGGAGCCGGAAGCTCCATTGGCACGCCGAGCATCAAACTCTTTCCCGTAACTGGAGGAGATATGTTTGCTGGGAACTTCCTGTAGTTTTGCTTCTTGAAGGCCGCAAATTGTAGAATTGGAATGATGATGACTAATCTTTGGTTTAAGGCTTTCCATGGACCTCTTGCGTTCCAAATATTAGTGCGATGGGTAAGGAAAGAAACCAATGTTGGATCTAGGAGTTTCTCCCATAAGAGTTCCATAAAGCTCTAGAATGGAAAATTTGTAAACAATATATCATGGGACTACAAAATTCCGTTATCTTATCTTTAGATAGCACATCCAACTTCAAGAGAAGAGGAGACGAAACACATACAAGTTTGGACCACAAAAGCTTGACCAGAACAAAGAGAAGAGCCCAAATTGGATGGTACATCTATGTTTCCATTGCCAGAGGATCCAAAAAGCCACTGGTGTCAGATGATCTAGGCATTTGCTCGGGTAGAGACAGACTCTGCGGCTGCAGCACAGTGGAGGGTTTCCGTGCTTTTGAGGTTATTCACATCTGTGCCATTCGATGGTACGAGGATCAGCCCACATTTTCCTGGACCAATCCTTGCACTCCTTTAGGTTGGTAGGGGAGGGAGACGTAGGGGATCTGGGTAAGTTTGGTTTTCCAAATATTTCAAACGGAGGATCTGCCGAGGGAGCTCGAGTGGCTAGAGGAACTAGGTAGGTCCAGCTGGCCGAAAGATAGCAATGAAGAGTTGAAAAGACCTGGTTGATAAGGATGCCAGAGGGATTGGGGCCCGAAGAGGTTAGCTTGTAGGGAGTCAGGTCAGATAGGTTATCTGAGGGGATCAGTTTGAATTTGAATTGGAATTTGGGAGGAACAAGTTCAACAGCAGCAACTTCATCCACACAGATTTGGCTGTCCAGTCCCTTCTGTGTTTGGTCGAGAGGAACTATTGCATATGGAACTGGTTCCACCAAGTTTGGGTTGGTTAAGCTAGGTTGGTAATACATGCACTAAGGTCGATTGGCAGCTTACGCCGTTTCTACTAGGATTCTGCCGATTGAAGAATTGGCTTTGTCAAAGCAGGAAAGATGGTGGTGTCAGGCATTGTTGCTGGACAAGCGGCCTGCTAGGCTGTTCCAAAGTTGCCACTCAATGTTGACTTCATTAAGATCGCCTTGGGAAGCTAATGAAGAGACTTCAAATCTTGGTAATTGTTCAGTAACAAGTTAATGATCATGGAGACCAAATAGGAATAGAGTCCGATAGTTACCTTGATAGTCCCCAACATATCTTTGAACTCCTAGCAATATAATATGACATCAAAACCGGTTAAATCCTCCCACCAGAGGCTGGACTTACAAACAAAATCATATAGGGTGGGCACTATAGGCGTCATATGGGACAGGTCTAGTTTCATGCCACGTTTTTTTGCTTTTCATTTTAAAGAGTAAACCTAGAAATCAAATAAGAATTAAATTTTCCTACTAACAAAGCTCGTTAGTTTCATAACTGAAATAATAAAGAAAGAAACAAAATACATATCTAGGAGAGATCTTTCGTGACCATTCATATTCTCTTTTTCCTCATCAAGCCTCTCCATCCATTATCTTCCTCATCAAGTCATTTCTCTAATTTGTAAGGTCTTTTTTCTAAGCCTCTTTATCTTCTTTCAAATCCCATGCACCATCCCTCCTATCCATAAGGTCTTCCTCGAGTTTCTTTCTTCTCTTCTAAATCCATATTCTTTCCTAAAATCTTTACATCTAAAAGTTTTTGAAAACCATATATCATTCTGCTTAGAGATGTGTATTAAGACGTCGGATGAATATTTTACAAGGTGTGCATCAACTAACTATATACTGTGTACTGATGAATAATAAGTTCGATAAATTATGTATCAATTTATCTATAAATGTATATTAGATTGTTCCTGGATGCATATCAAAAAGCTTACAGTATACATCAATAAACTATCTGTGCATATCATTTAGTCATGTGCTGTATCTTGATGAGTGCTATGTTCTGAAAATTGTGTATTGATTTATCTAGAGATATATATTGGAACGTCAGATGAATATTTTTCTAAGTATATATTAACTGATCATATACTGATAAATACTAAGTTCAATAAACTATGTATCAATTTATCTATAGCTATATATTCAATCATTGTTAGGTATATATTAAAAAAGCTTACAGTATATATCACCTAGCTATATACTGTATATTGATAAACTCTATATTTTAGAAACTGTGTATCAATTTACTTGTAAGTGTATATTGATTTGTTTAATGATTATTTTATTTAGTGTATATCATATGGTCATATAGTATATATCGTTAAAATATATGTGCTAAGAATGAGAAAGAAAGAGAATGCCTATAATCATGAGACTAATAACTTCTTTAGTAAAAGAAACTTTAACTTTTAAACTTATTTTTTAAGATTAGAATTAAGAGAAATATGGCAAACTATGAAGCCCGCCCCATATGATATTTTATAGTGCTCACCCCATATGATTTTTGTTCTGAACTTTCTTGCCCCATGGGAGATGCCGAAGTTGGAGAGAATTGTCACCATTGCTTCTATTGTTGGGGATGTCTGGTCAGGACACCACCTCTCAGGGTCTTTTCGATATCATACGTCACAGCAGGAAAAAAGAAGAAATAAAACAAAAATAATCAAATACGTGGATCAGCTAAAAAAATCTCGCCTCCATGGGACATGCAAGCTTCACTATGAAAAAAGAGAAAAATTACAAGAGGAGATCACACCCTCAACTTTCATACACCCAATCTCTTCCTTACAAAAGCTCTCTCTTTAGAAAGATCCTCCTGAACCTCTAAAGTGACCGCTGTCTGCTGTCCAACAGTCTGCCTGAAGCATCCTGCTCCTGCTCCTGTTGGTGCCTCACCTCTGTTGCTCTCTAGGCTCTCTGCTGAACAAAATCGAATGCACACACGTCTCTATTCACAGAACAGGACTTTTAAAGCCTTAAATCCATGAGAAAACAGGAGTATAGACTCCTAACAGTGTTCAAAAACCTCCCTGAACCCTCGAATCATGACCGCCAGCGCCCCAGTCCATCCGATCGCGACATGATCCACAAAAACCACCATAGACCGCAAAAAATCGAGGAGAAACGGCATCGATCCATGATGGACCATGAGAAACCGAGGGGAAACGGTCTCTCGATCCACGCAGGTCTCTGTGAATTGTCGGTCCATGTGCTATGCATGGACCGTGTGAAGGATAATGCACGGGCCGCACCCGCATGCGCCCACGTGGGCCTGGGCCGCACCCCACCCACGCGCCTAGGCCTGGGCTGCGGTCCACGCACGCACATGCTTGCACATCCATGCGCTGAGCTACGCGCTCGCGCCATGCCACCGTGGCCTCCATCGGCCTGTCGCCAGCCTTCACCATTTTGAATTTTATGCCATCTTTAATCGAGCGTATCTCCTTCGTCTGGACTCCATTTGGGATGATCTTAAACTCGTTGGACTCCATTCGTCGTCGCAGACCTCACTGTGGGCTCAATGTGGATCGAATTTTGAGATATCAAATCTTAATAATATCCACTTCGACTTAACATTCGGCCTCCTCCTAACTCTGAGAGCTTCTGGATCTCCTTGCCCCTATGTCCTGGGGTAATTGCCTGCTGATCATAGATGGACAAACATGGGAGTTGAGCTAGGCCGCTTAATTTCATCTCCGTCATATGTTGTGCTCCTTCTGACCTGAGATCTTCTCGGGATATCATTTAGCGGCAATAGGAATCTCACCTTGTGATATTGCCTATCATCTTTTCGAGTCTCGCATTTCGTGTTCAATCCACCTCCACCAGTAGCTCCACCTCGTTCTGAACTCCTCCTGACTCCTAAAGCTCCATCTCGCACTAAGCTCCCACCAGATAGTAATATCCTCTCATCCTTTTCTTCTCCTCCAGAACAATCCTATTACCGCACAAAATCTTCAGGATTCCTCTACCAGCTACCGTCCTGTAGTCTCTCAAATCTAGTCTGCTCAGTGAGATAAGATTCCATCTAAAATTGGGTATGTATTGAACCTCCCCAATCTTCTCACTACACCATCATATGTCCTTCAGTTGATCATCCCAATGCCTCTGATCGCACAGGTCGATCCATCCGACAGATAAACAGTGTCCTCACTGCTCTCCAAGAAGTTAAACTACTCCTTTCTGCAACATACATGATAGATGCATGTAGAATCTAAAATCTACTGCTGGAAAGAATAGATACCTCATCAGATATCTCCAAAGCATCACCTTCTGAATCGTTACTAGCCGTCACTGCAATAGTCCTTGTCCGATCGCTGAGTTAAGAGCAATCTCTAGCTAGATATCCCAACTCATCACATCGATAACATCTGGTCTTGCTCAAATCTCTCATTCTGGACTTGGATCGTCTTCATCGCGATCTCCTGTCGCTTCGTCTACCACCTCCTGCTTCTTCAGAAACCACCAAAGCTGAGCTACTGCCTGAGCTTGAAGCTGGGTTCTCTTTCTTGAGAACCTCGTTTTGAAGAATCATTATGGTAACCTCGTCTATCTTGATGGTGCTCTTTTCCACTAGAAGAGCAGTCACCAAGGTCTCATACGAAGGGGAGAGCGACGCTAGCAAGACCAATGCCTTGATTTTCTCCTCAACTTTCTCACCAACGCTGAGGAGATCGGTGAGGATCTTCTAGAAATGGCTGAGATGCTCCTGCATGCTCTGTCACTCAGTCATCCACAGCTGGTAGAACACCTCTAGAGGAAAGGATGTTAGTGAGAGACTTCACCATGTACAACTCCTTGAGCTTCAATCATAATACCGTCGGAGAAGTCTCCCCAAGCACATGGATCACCACCTCATCCGTTAAGTACATGCGGATGGTACTTACCGTCTGCATCTGGAGCTGCCTCCAATCTTGCACCTCCATGGTGGTCAACTTCTCCTCGCATAAGAGAGTATCGATCAACCCTTATTGGATAAGCATGTCCTTCACCCTTGCTTGCCACAAAGAGAAATTGCTCTTTTTATCAAACTTATTGATCATCATCTTGATTAATCCTGTCTTCTCTATCTTTAATCTTACTCACCACTACTGCAATCTGCATCCTTATACTACCTCACTTTGATACCACTTGTTGGGAATGTCTGGCCAGGACACCACCTCCCAAGACTTTTCAATACCGCGTGTCGCAGCAAGAAGAGAGAAGAAATAAAATAGAAACAATCAAATACATGGATCAGTCAAAAAAAAGCTCGCCTCCACGGGGCATGCAAATTTTACTATGAGAAAAGAGAA
>ASIR01190755.1:0-10406 GCA_000441515.1 Elaeis oleifera | reverse complement strand
ATATATTATATATATATATATATATATATGTATGTATGTATGTATGTATGTATGTATGTATGTATGTATGTATGTATGTGCATGCACGCTTTTTGTTGAGGGTAATGTGTTATTTAATTGGTTCCATATACTCTGGGTACTGTCATGAAAAGGCTTTTGGCCAAGATTCATATTTTGCGGGATTGTAAATATAAATTTCTATGATTTAAGGTTCTTCCGCTTCCCCTAGGTGAGGAGGAAAAAAATAAAAAATCCAAACAAAAATTGTTTTGTTGCAAGTTGTACAAAGAAATTGTGAGCCAACAAAATACTACTCTAAAATATGGTCTGCCATTAAATTCAATAAAGCTCTGGCACATGATGAGGCATAGAAGCTTAGCTACACTTATTGCTCCTTAAATTGATTTTGATGATTACAAAGCATTTGAGGAGGTTACTAATAATTTTGGCTTGAAAAAGATTTATTATTTTTCAGGAGCAAAATCGTAATTTCATCAAGTCCTAACTCGAAAGTCTCAAGAGCAAGAACAGAAGATTTGTGATCTTTTGGAGACAATCTCAATATTTTTGGATGTGTATTTTGAAAGAAAATCATTTTTATAAAATTGAGTCGACTCCATGAGTCGACTCATGTCAAAAAGAGCTGAACGGCATGCTGATTTTTGGTTGGTACATCCAATTGAGTCGACCCCTGTGCATAAGTCGATCCTATGAGTCGACCTCTATTGCTGTGTATGCCAAAATTACAGAACAGTTATTTTCTGTTGTGTGCCACAGAAGTCGACCCCATGAGTCAACTCATGTGTATGAGTCGACCCCTGCGACGAAAAATACCGTAACGGCTAGTTTTCAGCTCGTTTTGGCGCATTTAATGCTCATTTAATGATCTCCAACGGCTCTAAAACTATCTAGATTACTCTCCACCATCAAGTGAAGTTATAAAAGGCACTTAAAGGAGGGAATAAAATAGGTTTTGAAGAGGATTTCAAGCATTCAATTCAGCCCTACGCAAAAAGCTCTCTCGAAGTTAAGAAGCTTTCATTTTCAAGTTCACCAACCCCTCAAGAGCTCATTCAAGTCTTGAACAACCTTGAGGAGAATCAGAAAAGCTTTTTCATTGTTGTGTAAAGTGTATTTAAAGCTTTATTTGCTCATTAAAGGAGCTATATTTGTATTTTCGTGTGATTAACTGTTATACTCTATTTTTGAGTTGATCTTAGTTTGGAAGAGTTCCAAAACGTGGAAAGGTTGATCCGAACCTTGAATCGGATTGTATTGGATTGGCTTGTATCCAGAAAACAAGTGTTTTAGCTTGAGATAGTTAGAGTCGGAGATACCGATGTTATATTCTTGTTGAATACGGTTTAGTGGATTTGAATTCTCAAGTAGGAGCTTGGGGAGTGGATGTAGGTGCAAGGTTGGCACCGAACCACTATAAATCTTGGTTGTTTGTGATGTGCTTACTTGTTCTCTATCTTATTTCTTTCCTTCTTGCACTCTTGTATCTAATATCTTCACTTTGCTTAAATCACTCACTTCAACTAACTTGTCTTTTATTACTTAATCCTTGTGGTTCTAAATCAATTTAATTTTAAAACCCAATTCACCCTCCTCTTGGGTTGCATAGCTGGACAACAATACTTTTTGTCGTTAGGACTTTGTCATTATTATTAAACTTGCTCGCTAACACAATTGGGTGCTTAACGATATCATGTTTAACTTAGGGTGCGTGTGGTTAGTCATTGAAAAAGTGCATTTTTTGCTTTTTGATTTTTAAAATACAAAAATCAAAAAGTAATATTTGATAACACCATAAAAGTAAAATTAAAATTAAATAATTAAAATAATTATTTATATGTAAAGTAAAAATTTTTTGCTTTTCAAAACTTATTTTTTTGCTTTTTTTTGCTTCCCCACATCTAAAATGCCAAACCAAAAGTAAGGAGCCTGAACCCTTCTTCCTCGTCGAGCTTTTCACCTCCCCGAACCCTTCTCCCTTATCATGCTCTTCACCTGTCATCCTCAAATGTTGCTTTTTGCTTTATAGCAATATAATTATCAAATATATTTTTTTATTTTTTACTTTTACTCAATAGCAAAAATCAAAAAAATTAAAATATTTTTAAAATTAAAATTAAAATCAAAAATCAAAAAGTGTAACCAAACGCACCCCTATTTTTTTCATATGTTTCTAATAGTATCTATTAATCTGTGAAAGAACCCAAGTTGGATAACTTCGAACGCAATGTCCGACATGTGGCCTGCTGGAAGTGTATCAAAAAATATTTACTTGGATCCTAAAAAGAAAAAAAAATTAATACTTTTACTTGTGGCAGATCCCAGATTACAATAATTACACATAATCTACCTTTTTAACAATGTACGATGCCTCCACTAATCACTCATTTAATTAGCAAATATCCGTTTCTTTTCACCACCAAGGTGAGTTCTGATGATGACAAATACTTAAAGCTAGTACTCTTTGGTTGTACCAAAGCAGATATTTATTAGCAAACATCTGCTTTTTTTTTTTTCCAACCGAATATAGCCTTTGATTAGATCCTATTTTGAACCAATGGAGGCTAAGGCAGAAACCCAACCACCCAAAGACCTCCACGGCTCTACGGCAGCCACTGCCAGCCTCTTCGACTACCCCCTCCCCCACCAAATCCATCTTTTTCTCTCTTTCTAGTTTTTCCTTCTCAAAGAAAGGCAAAGCTCCGAAGGCCCCGATAAGCCTCCAACAACCTCCCCTGTATTTTCCCTTCTACCCTCCCCTCTGTCTCTCTCTCTTTTCCGCTCATTCCTTCTCTTCCCTCCATTCTTGTTGGTGTTTTGTTTCGAACACCATAACCATCCTGATCGGTAACCGGCAAAATTCAGCACACTCTGAATCAGATAATTCAAGTTCCCAACCATGCAAACCAAATATGGAATCCAGCAATCTGATGTTAGGTCAGATACATCAATCTGAAAAGTATCTCTTTCTGTCTCGAGTTTTAATAATTCAATCATGAAAACAAGACACGGTGATATCGACAATGGAGGAAAAAGATTTCCTTGAGCATCATCTCTCACCCTATGCTACACATCCATAATTTAAAGATAACAACAATTTTTAATCTGGGATAATGGAGAGCAGAGATAAATGCCGCAACAGCACTGACAACACTTCCACAAATTTTGGTAAAGCAGCATATCAAATGCACCCACTAAGCATATTTAATCTCGATATATATTCTGATGTATTCGAAAGAGACGCCAAAACTATGCATCAAATATTGCCGGATAATTTGTCTGGGTTCACCTCTAAGGATCTGCAATTGGCACAAGCAATTGGCCATCAAATAATGGAACAATACATGAACGTCGTTTATATGTAAAATCAGCTACATGCATATAAAATTGAAAAAGAAAAGAAAGTTGAAGCAGCGTTTGCAACACTGTCCTTTTTTTTTAGAAAAATTAAAACAAGAATTCTATTATATTTTCTATCAGATTTTGATAATAGAAATATGTTTGATTCGTCTTTTTATTTCTCTTACCACGAGAGCCACCGACATAGCCGGTGAAGGGAGAGAAAGAGGGGATGGGGTTGGCGATATGGTCAAGGATAAGAAAAGGCTCGATGTCAAGTGGTGAAGCAATCAAGGGAGTGGTAGAGGAAAAAGAAGTGGGGATGGTTCCGCACTTCCTTCTCATATAAGTTCTATTGCAAGACCCGCATATATACATTTTTCAATGGTGCTGCACTAAAACAATTGAAAGTTATTATTTAAAATTAAGAAAATGAGAATCATGTGACATTTTAAGGCCTAACAAATGATCCATTGCTCAAAGACATACTAATAGATGATGATATAAATGTCCCTGAAATATAAGATCTATGATGGCTAGATCTTTAGGTTTCATTCTCTAGAGTTCTTTACTCTATCAAATGTTTCTATTTCTTTTCAAAACTTGCAGAATTCAAGTTTAGTTTTCACAAATGCTTTTTGAAATTGAAGGAAACGAAAAAGATGGCAAAGCGCTGCAAAAATGAGCACATTAATTATCAATCAGAAATCTGGATCGATTGCAGTCAAAAGTCATGTTCCTGATTGTGCAGCCACAGCCAAAATTTCAAGCTACAATTAGGGCAATATAGCATTCAAAACTTCTCAAATAAATGCTTACATGGACATTGTTCTCTCTTCCTTTCCTCTCTATATTTCATTCTCTTATTTCCTCTATTAACTTCTTGCTACTCCATCACAATTTATCATTCTGTCTTGTTCCCTTCTTTTCCCTATTGCTGACTCGCTATAACAAATCTATGCAGCAGACCTATTCCATCTGGCTGAACAAGAACTAAAGGCAAAATCCTATTTATTGCCACATCCAGTCCCCTAAGATCCATCTAAGAAACTCATTGCCAACACCTAAGCTTGAACAGTAATTCTATTATCCTAGCCCCTCAGACCCCTAAGAAACCATATCCTTCCCTCATCACAGACTTTAGCTTCTGTCCTCAACTTTAAATTTTCAAACAGCAACCAATCACTTTCATTGATAAGCTTTATTAAAACTCTCCCCTTTATTATCTCCACAAGCAATCTCAGATGCTCAGAAATTACATCATCAGAGGTCCAAAAGAAATCTAAAAATCTATTTGGATAATTATCCAATTTGGGCAGCTTATGAAGCCTAACAACCATAAATAAACCTTAATTCAACACTATTTGCACTTCTTGACGAAGCATATGTCCATGAAATATGACAGACTGGTGTAGAAAGTAGACATGCAAAACAATTTAAAAAATTTCATCAAGGATGCTTGATGGTATTTTCAATAATTAGACTGTGAACTAAATATCACAAACTTATTACATTTCTTTCTAGACAGTAGTTGTTTTGATAAAATTTTTAATAATAAAGACACTAAAAATCACAATGCAGAAATGTCCAAATATGGAAGAATCTGCTACATGATGACGTTGTAGCTAAAATATTACACATTCTGTGGAACAAAGGGCTAGGCTTAGACCTTTTATGATTTTCTCGCACATTTAGGGTATCTTCAAGCAAAATGATAAAGCTAAAGGGATGGATAGTTTGAAATTTGGGATCAGAAAAAAGTTTTGGTGTAGATTGCCAAAAGCATTATTTGTGGAATTTAATAAGAAGAAAGAATCAGAGGTATTTGAAGAAGATAAAGTATAGTGAAGCTAAAGTTAAATCTTCTGGGTGGAAGCAAATTGATAACCAGACTTGTGGCAACCATTTCAATTAACTAAAGAAAGGCTTCACCTGCAAATCCAATAACTCTATTATCAATAAAGCAGTTAGAGATGTTGGAAACACTCTCCCATGGTGCCTGGAATAATTTAGATGAGGTATATAGGTGTACATTGAAGGGTTAGTTTAAAATTTGCTTCATGAAAAAAAGTCATATGGCTTTTAATGTAATAATTCATTCAAACACTGAATGATAAAACATCACAACAAAAGGAAGGAAAAAAAAACAGCAAACTCCTTTAAGAAATAGAGATGGGCTAACCTGGAGATTGACCTATATTATCAATGATATTTACTGTAGCTTCTAATAATAGAAAAAGTTCTGCTTAAGTTCGTGAAGCCTTCAGCTGAAGTATTGGAGCACTTCATTGAAGGAGATCATAAAATGATGGTTATATGACACAACAACTTTAGACTGATTTTTACTTATTTTTTTGAGAAAAGCAATTCTTCTTACCTTTGAAAAAAAAAAAGCATTCTATTTCAAGTAAAAGTTCTAAAAGGTTTACCAACTTTGGAGAAATAATATTATTCAAAAATGAGATCCTGAAGCATTTGACTGTTGACAGTGGATAAGCAAGTTCTAAAGGTATTATTTCAAGCAGAAATAAAGTGGCAATGAACTTAAGTTTTAACAGGTCAAAACCAACAACACTTATGTTCAGGTTAGCTATTTTATCCTTCATTGCCACCAAAGGGCATACTATGTACCACGATAAGTGTCTTCAATTAACATACGTGCCAGATGGAATGTCTTGGATTCTAATATGTCAGTTAATATTTGTGAAAGACAACTAGGATGGAATGAAAATATAAAATACGAGCATCAATTTTTTGGACACTTCCTATTTCTGATTAAGTGATGGTCTGTTGCAATGGATTCAAATGACTTAGGATAAAAGGAGGAACAAAGGCATAATCATCAAGAAATAAATGGATAGCACAAATTACCTCTGCCCAAAAATAGCTTCAACATTACTGTCAGCTGTACAAGGATCAATATCCAAGATTGCTTGGATCCCCAGTGTACTCAGCGATTTGTTCCAGTCTTACAGTGATCAAACAATGAGTGTCAGCATCCCTAATGACAGCTATCTCATCTTCCTTGTTCCTCTCTACCAGGCTTTGAAAGACACCCTCATGCTTCCCACAGAGCACAAGAACCGGTCCCCCTCTTCTGGGCAGTGCAGTCTCAAGGATCTCCTGGTTCACTCCCTGTAACAGTTCCTTGCTCCCATCCGACGCAAGATTGCATGTGTTGGGGCCAACAACATCCACCACCTCCCCCTTCTGCAGAAAAAGCTTTCCTCCCATGAAATCCTCACTGATTATCCGAACTCTGATGTGATTTTTGAGCCATCGAACTGTTCTCCCCTTTCCCCACTGCCACTGCCCGACCTCTGGTGCAAGTCATCATCTTTTTCACTTTCTTATCCCTACTCCTCCTCTTCTCCCTCCTCTTGTCACCGTTTCTCCTATCCTCCCTCTTGTCATTCTTCTCCACAATCCTTAACTCATTCAATCTCCTTAAGAATTTCTCTTCCTTTGCTGAGCCTAACTCCACAACCATATCACCTTCAAGCTTAACCTCCTCTCTAGTCTCGAGCAGCTTCAAATGACCTTGGAGGCTTCTGAGCCTTCAAATCTTGCCTTTCATTCCAGCATGCCTTCTTGATATAACTCTAAGAATCTTCTCCTTCTCCTTTCCTTCTCTTTCTTCTCCTTCGCCTTCTCCTTCTCCTTCTTCTCCTCCTGGGCAACCCATTGGCCCTTCCGCTTCCTGGAATCAGTCGAGGAAGGGACGTACCCCAACCCTTCAGTCCCAGCCCTCCGCTCATATTGGACGACCTTGGTATCCCCCTTGTTATTCCGACCGATCCCCTTGCCCTCCGACCACCCATACCCCGCAAGGAGCACAGCACCAAAACCCTCGATTGGGATGTCGTTAAATTCGTCAAAGCTGCGAACTTCTGGGAGGTTCTTCATGTCTTCCTTGTATCTCCTAAGGATCGACTCCTCCACCGAGGGGCGACGGCTATCGCCATCCCGCTCCTAGGATCTAGAATCATCGGACATGGCATCGTTGGACCGTAGACTAAGGCCGTAGGGGATATTGGACGCGAGGGCGTCGCCCGTGGAGGTGTCGAGAATGAAGCGTGTGTCGGTGGCGGTGGAGGGGTCGTCATCGGTGGTGGGGAAGCCATCCTCAATTGGGCTTATCTCCGGATCTCATCGAGCAAGTCCAGATCAGCCCATCGCTTGTCTGAATTAATCCGTTCATCATAGTGCTCCATCTGAGTCGAAGGCAGGCCGATTTCAATCGAGATCACAGCTTCCATCCCAAATGCCAGTTTGAAGGGGATCTCTCCAGTTGGGACTCGAAGAGTTGTTCGGTAAGACTATAAGATGCTGGGGAGTTCGTCAGTCCAACATCCTTTGGCTTGATCGATTCTTATCTTCAGGTCTTGTAGAATTATCCTGTTGGTTACCTCGGCTTCTCTATTAGATTACAGGTGCTCAATCGAGGTAAATCTGTGGATGATATGGTCTCTACTTCATTTCGGATCAATTGATCCTTGGTCAATCAGGGACAAACCGGCTAAGCATAATTTTTTGCCTGGATCTGCACCGCGAACTATAGCTTATACTCCGACGGCCCTTCGGTCATAGCTGGCACACTAACAGTTGTCGAACTCCGTGGCTCCATTAAATAGATATTAGCTGAACAATGTCAGATTTTGCCTGGATTTGTACTGCGAACTGTATCTTATACTCCAGTGGCCCTTCAGCCATAGCTAGCACCCTAATAATCGTCGGACTCCACGACTCCATTAAACGGATATTAGCCAAACAACATCCCATCGAGTACCAATCGATAAGGATGTGGATTGGTCAGTTGTCAAGCGATCAAATTGCTAATGTCTGGAGGAGTTTTCTGAGTCGGAGGAACATCTCGAGTCGTCTACCCCCCATAGTGTCGGTCTCTTTGAGGTCATAGTCAACTCATTTTGGAGGGGCTTCTTGATGAGGACTTCTTAGGAGTTCCTTCTCAAATTTTCTCCTCGATTTCATCAGCCTTGTCGTAGATGGCTCTCTCCTCCCATCATGAAGGCTTCATCGGGGGTTCGGCCTTTAGAAGGTTAGCTTTGGGAGGTCAGTCCTCAGACGAGATCGACCTCCCATCTGATGAAACTAGGGGAGTCTCTGACTTGATCGGCCATCCGAGATACTTTGGTCTAGCTGATGTGGATGGCCAATCAAGTTTTTCATGAGAGGCTTTGCTGCACTTTACATCATGAGCCTCAGGGAAGTGGGGCTCAGCGACATCTTTGCTCCACCAAGGATGAAGGATTTTATCATCATACCTCGGATCCAGCGGAGGCTACCTCTGGTTTTGTTGGTACTCCTGTCGTTGTACCTCGGATTTTATCGAGGTGACCTAGTGTCTTATCAATGATTTTGATTGCATTGCACCTCAGAACCCACTGAGGTGATTTGGGCCTTTGTTCTAGGCCATTCCATCATGGAGGAGTGTCGTCATTTGCTACACCTCAAATCTCACCGAGACGGCCTTGGTCCTTGATCAAGGGTTTTCGTCGTTGCACCTTGAACTTGATCGAGGTAACCTTAATTCAGTCAAGGGTTTGAGGACATCGACCTACTATATTCATATGGATGCACGTACCCACCGTGTAGGTGCTACCGATTTCCATTCCAACAAGAAGTATTGTCCGCTCTGACCCATCGACCGCACTGCTTTGCCCCTTTAGGCTCCAGACTGAAGCCCAAAAGGCACCTCTTGAGAGAAGGGCAGTCTGTGAACCAATATGAGACAGTGAACCTCTGACTCATAGCCGATGTGGGACTAAAGTCCCTCACTCCACCTCAATGATAGTCCCCTCATCAATGGTAGGCCCCTCAGTCAAAGGGACACTGTCTATTAGGGAAGACCTGCATGGACTACTAGTGTTTGAGAACATCGACCTACCGTACTCATATGGACGCATGCATTCACCGTGTAGGCGCTACGATTTTCATTCTAGCAAAAAGTATTGTTTGCTCTGACTCGTGGGCTACACGGCTTTGCCCCTTTAGGCCTCAAACTTAAGTCCAAAAGATGCCTCTTGAGGGAAGGGCAGTCTGTGAACTAATATGAGATAGTAAACCTCTGACTCATAGCCGGTGTGGGACTAAAGTCCCTCACTCCACCTCAATAGTTGGCATTGCTAATCTCAAGATAGTGTGCATAAGATTGTCTTTTAATCATAATCCGGGGATTCACCTTAGATTGTTAGGAATATATAATGAATTTATTCCCATAAGAACCGATTCAATCTAATTGAACTAACAATCAAATATTATTATAAAATTAATATTAAAATTAGTCTAAAACTTACAGACCGAAGACGTATAGTGCACTGTCCTAAGGTGATTTTCAATCCTCGTGCAAGATCAGACTCGAGAACTCCACCCCAAGATACAATTGGTAACCTCCCCTATAGGCATGACTATGGAGAGAATGACAGAACTTCAACCCAGCAGATAAATGTCAAAGAAATAGATTAAAAGAAAAAAACTTGTAAGAGGATTGGAAGAAGATTTAGAATAGAGGAAGATCTTAGATTAGAAGAGAGAATATTTTCTTGCATACTCAACCCCTCCACTATAGACCCAATTTATAGGCCCAAAGATTATCTGTTTGGGCTTCTAATGCAGCATTAAAATACATCAAATATGTATTAACGGGTATAAAAGCATTAATTAGTCTAACGGACAAACATTAATCATTAAAATATGATATTTATTAAGAAAATGATAATAATCATTTAAAAAGAAACAATAAAATGTGGAACTAAACAAACAAAAAGTTTGGATTTTGGTTGGAATTTGTTAGAAGAAATTTTATGTTTTCAATTCCCCTCAAAACTCCAACACCCAAACTATCTTAATTCCTCAAATTACTGCCCAACCTAATGATGAGATACCTGTTCTTGAGATAGAAAATCTAAGATTATTCCTGAATAGTGATCTTGGACTAAAATGGAGAAATAAATATCTCTCAATCTAAAAAAAATTGATATATCAATATATCATTAATATATATATAATTATTAAATTTGATATTATAT
>ASIR01190629.1:0-10558 GCA_000441515.1 Elaeis oleifera | reverse complement strand
TTTATACCCATATTCCATCGGAGCAAATCTTGATAGCAAAATAGCTTCGGAGTCGGTCACGTTCAGTGCAGATGTACCCTTACATCTCACCTGTATGTCATACCAGTGTCTCCACACTCTTTGGTTAAGAAGACAACCAACCTATATGGCATACAACGATCTATGCTTGATAAACGTTGTCATCCTTAGTAACAACGTATCATTTGGTCGTGAACAGATTTAAGGACTAAACGACAAATCCTCCTTTGTCGAGTCTAAATAGTCCTAAGGACTTCACCACAACATAGGAGTTCATTAGAAGATGAAATATTTTGTGATGAAATAATACCAAAATAATTTTTATTAATTCATAATTCATGTACATATACAAAAATGAGCACAACCATCAACAGACTGACGATTGGCTTTGGGACACTATTCCCAACAGAATGAAAGTCCTTATGCCTGTGGTTGCATTGGAGGAGTAGGATGTTTTATCAAGGCTAGAAACATAACTGATAACATATTGATTGTCCATGTAATCATGCATAAGATATCATGCACTTAATGTCCATTGCCTCTCAGAGAAACTCTTTGATGTTAATCAAAGTAGTTATAAAGGTAGCTTATGATAGAATCCAATGGTGCTCTCTTGGAATTGTTGATATCATGGATTTGAGGCTATGTTTCTGATGCCACAATTTTTATTCTTATTAATGGTGCCCTTATTGATTGGTTCTCTTCCAATGTCAGCCTCATACAAGGATGTCCTTTATCACCATTTCTTTTCTTTCTTTATTCCGACATATTGTTTAGATCCTTGAATGAAGCTGTTATCCATGGCAAATTTACAGCCTTCCGAGCTTGTAATTTTGGCTCCTAAATCTCCCATCTACTTTTCACTAAGACTTAATTACTTTAAAAATTTAAATTTTTCAAATTTTATTTTTATCCTGAATTTTGATTTGTTGCAATCAGATCCTCAAATTTTTATAATATTATAATTTTTTTTTGAGTACTATTTCCGTCTGATGACCGTGATGAAAATGTCACATGCTATCTTGTGATATAGTGAAAGTTGATGTGACATAGAATTAGTTGATGTAGAACCCTAAACTTTTTTTTTCTCCATTTCTTTTTTCTAGCTTTGGTTTTACTTTCTATTTCACTTTTTTTCCTCCATCTTTTTGGAGTACAACTCACCTGAGAAGAAAAAGATGGGAGAATAAAGCACAGAGGATTAGGATTTATTGTTCTCATCTTCTTCTTGGCTTCTTTTAAAATTTAGATTATCCAAGGTTAGCTTTATAACTTTATAAGATTAGCTACAGATCAAACGAACTAATAATTTGAATCATTATAAACCCAGAAACCCTATCAATCACATACTTTCTCAAGCAAATGTAAACAATAAAAAAAGAGAGACAACCAAGATTTCTGTGATCTCAAAGTTTAAATTTTTCAATACTTGATAAAAAGGATGGTAATGGAAGTGGTCTTGATGGTGATTGTGGCCTTCATGGAGAAGGATTTAGAGATGGTGATGGAATAGACGAAGGTGCCGATGGTGGTGTAGGAGGTGGTGGGTTTTAGAAGAGGTAGCGGTGGAGAGAGTGATGAAATTGGAAGTAGAAACCCTAGCTACAATAAAAAATAAGGAAGAAGGAGTTTAGGATTACATATTAGCTTCCATTACATATCACATAATAGCATGTGACATTTCCGTCACGGCCATTAGATGGAAGAACAATCAGGAATAAATTGTAATATTATAAAATTTTGAGGATCTGATTGCAATGGATTAAAGTTCAGGATAAAATAAAATCCTCAAAATATCTAAGATTTTAAAGTAATTAAGCCTTTCACTAATAAGCTTCTATTAGTTAGTAGGGCTATAAAGAAGAATGTGTTTTAGCTAAAGGTGAGCATGGAATATTATTGCGAGCAGGCAGGTTGGAGGGTAAATATAGATAAATCTCATATTTTAGCCCTAATTGAGCTTGCTTCTGATGTGCAATCTCTCATTTGCAATAAGCTGCAGATTAAAGTTATGGGTGGTCTAGAGTCTTACTGGGGTGTTCTAATGGGTGGGAGGTGACTTAAAGCATCTAACTTCAATGCCTTATTGGATAAATTTCATTCCAAACTTGCTAGTTGGAAATTGAAATATCTTTCATAGGCAGATGGAGTGACATTGCTTCTCAATTATACTTGATCTCTAATTATATAATCCCACTTTTGTCATTAACAAGATGGATAAATTATTCAAATTCTTCTTTGGGGGCATGAAGAAGGAAGGAAAGGGCTACATCTAGTCTCCTCGAAAGCCATTTGTTAGCCTAAAGCTCATTGTTGGGGTGAAAGAGCCACAAACACAATTATGCCCAAGATAAATTTTATCCCCTATGTGCTAATTAAAATAGATAATAACTCAACAATATCAAATCTAGCGAATATAAATCAAACAAAGTACAAAGACACTAGATTTATGTTGTGAATTTTTTACCATATAAAATAAGGAGATTATTACAGATCTTTTTTAAATCAATTAGAGGCTATACAAATACATCTTCAAGACTAAATCTTGATTTTCACAGAAAATATTCATCATCAATACAATAGATTTCAATGATAAATAGGAACAGAGGGTAGATCTCACCAAACATGGGTATTTGAAATAATTTGTGGAAAAATTTTTTCAAAGATCAGAACTACTCAACTTGTAGCTCTCGATGTCAAAAATAATATACTAAATTTTATCAAAATTAAAGTAGAATCAGCCATCCGATTATCCGACAAAGAAGCCTATTTTCTAAACCTTTCTCTTCCCCACTATGCCACTGCTTGGTTTTTGTGCTGCTCTCATTTTCTCGTTGTCTCTTATGTGCTGCTCCTTTTAACGTGCAAGATTAGAGTCTTACTTAGACTGTACCTCCTTTCTTTCATTTTTTATTATTTTGGTTTGATGGGCCCACCACATGGGCGTGACACAACCAACAAATCTCCACCTCATACCCATGTGGGAAGGACTAGCAAATCAGTACTAGCTTTGCAGCCTGCAAGCTTCTCTGTAGGCAATGGCTTAGTCAGCATATCTGAAGTATTATCATCTATGTGAATCTTCTCCGGCTATAACAACTTCATCTCCAAAGCATCTCGTATCTAATGATACCTCACATCAATGTCTTCGAGCTTGAATGAAAAGTTGGATTCTTGCCGAGGTGAATTGCACTCTGACTATCACAATGCAAGATAAATTTCTTTTGCCTTAGATCAAGTTCCTAAGAAACTTCTTTATCCACAACAGCTCTTTGCTGGTTTCTGTCACTGCAATATATTCTGCCTCTGTAGCTGATAAAGCAATATATTTCTGTGGTTTAGACTACCATGAGACAGCTCTCCCTAAAAAGATCATCAAGTATCATGATGCAGATTTTCTAGAATCAACATCACTTGCCATGTCTGCATCTTTATATCCACCTAACATAGGTTTATCAGTGCCAAATCATAGACATACTCTAGAAATATCTTTGAGATACCTGAGAATCCACTTCACTACAGTCCAATTCTCCTTCCTAGGATTAGAGAGAAATCGGTTAACAACAACTATAATATGAGTAATATTTGATCTAGTACACACCATGGCGTACATCACATTGCCAATTGCAGATGGATAAGAGATCTTCTGCATCTCTCCCTTCTCTTCCTCACTAGTAGGATACTGTTTGTAGCTCAATCTGAAGTGACCTACAAGTGGAGAGATAACTAGTTTGAAATTGCTAATCTGAAACCTCTCTAACACTTTCTTTATGTATCTCTCTTGAGATAGCCACAGTCTCCCATTCTTTCTATCACAGATAATCTTTATACTAAGTATCTGTTTTGCTAGTCTCAAGTCTTTTATAGCAAAGTACTTACTCAATTTAGTCTTCAAGCTCTGAATCCTATGGCATGATCATGACCAACAATCAA
Organism: Elaeis oleifera; assembly: GCA_000441515.1. Lineage (NCBI taxonomy): Eukaryota > Viridiplantae > Streptophyta > Magnoliopsida > Arecales > Arecaceae > Elaeis > Elaeis oleifera. The sequence continues at coordinate 6,607 of ASIR01190629.1, read as the reverse complement.
CATATCATCAATATATAATAGGAGAATAATGAAATCATCATCACTGAACCTCTTCACAAATACATAATGGTTAGAAGTAGTTCTGTTGTAACCATGATCTACCATAAAGGAACAAATTCCTTGAACTATTATCGATGAGCTTGTTTCAAACCATACAAACTTTCTTAGTCTGCATACTAGGTTTTTCTTGCCTTTAGCTATGAACCCCTCTGGCTACTCCATATAAATTTTCTCTTCAAGATCACCATAAAAAAATATTGTCTTCACATTAAGCTACTCAATCTCTAAGTTTAGACTGATTGCCAAATCAAAACAACTCGGATCAAAGACATCTTGTTTATGGATGAAAAAATCTTCTTAAAGTCAATACCCTTCTTTTGACTGAAGCCGTTCATAACCAATCTCGCCTTCTACCTCAGTTGTGAGCTATATTCTCCTATCTTGAGTCTGAAGACCTATTTATTCTTGAGTACTCTCTTCCTCTTAGGTAGCTCCACCAGGTCAAAAGTGGTTCTTATACAGTGATTTCATTTCTTCTTATATGGCTTTAAACCACTTTCTCTATGTATGTGACATTGCCTCGTGAAAATATTCTGGCTCTCCTCCATCAGCCACCATACATACTCATATAGAGGATATCTTTGAGAAGGCCGACGCTTTTTGGTAGATCTTCTCAGCTACTATTGTACCATTTACTGTGTAGGAGCTTTCTCACTATGCTTATCTGATATACTGTCACCCTGTATAGGCTCATCATTCATCATATCACCATCCTCTGTAGTTTGTCCATAATCAACATCTGCTCTAGCTTAAGACACAGAGGTGGATCAACAAATAACTCTATAATAGATTGGTTTATCTACTTTCTTTATGTCCTCAATGAAGGAGAAACCATCACATGGTAAGAAGCATATATGCAGAAATTTCAAAATAAACATAGTGAAAAAAAATTTCAGATCTAAACACCTTTTAAATCTAATTAGATCTAATCTAATAAAGCATGTATAGAGATCATATCTCAATTTCAAGTATCATTACATTGACAAGATTAAGATCTAACCTATAAAGATCCGATTTTTATCTTTGTGTGGGTAGTTTTTCACCATGATCTGAAATTTGTGGATGTCTTTGAGGTTTCTCATAGTTGCACATACGTCCGATCTCTACAGAAATCTATATAGGATTGATCTTGATCAAGAGAATCCAAAGACCACCGGGGTACTAGCTCCCTTGTAGGTCTCTCTTTTTTCAAACTGAATCTGGCTTCTTTTTCTTTTCTTCTCAAGAACTAGGAAGAAGACCTTTTTAAGAGGATGGAAAAGGAGAGGAAGAAAAGATCTCTTCCTCTTAGGCATCAAGAAGAGGAGAAGAGGTCACTTGGGCAGCAAGAAGAGGAGAGGAGGGGGCGGCACAAAAACTTAGGGCATCCCTTCATCCTGGCCTTATTTATAGACCCCATATCCTTATCCATCTATTTTATCCTTTCGATTTTAAATCAAATTCAAATTTAAAGGTTTGAATCAAATTCAAACTTTAAAAGCAAATTAGGATAGAGAGATAAGAGAGAGAGGAGAGAGACTCTTAGGGGTGCACATCAACCCTTGGATGCACCCCCTCTCTCCCTTCTTATTTTTTAAGCACGCATAAGAGGAGGCATGGTCCCTCTTGTGCGCCCCTTCTCTTCTTAGGTGTATGGGATGAGAGAGAATCTAGTCCAACTGGGATCTCAATTTTTAGTCCTAATTGAATTTGATTTGAGTCCAATCTAATTTCAAATTCAATTAGGTTTAGTCAAATCTAGATTTGACTAGGACTAGACCTAAAATGAACCAATTAAATTTAATTTAATTTGTATTAAGCCCAATCTTTAATTAAGTGATCAAATCAAATAATTAATGATTAATTCAATAATAATTGCTAATTATTCTTCCTCTAACTCACCAACCTTCAGTAAGTCCTCTCTTGTAACTTTTACAACTTAATCCAATCATCAATTAAATTGATAATTGGGTCCATCAGTGAATCAAATTTATAATTTAATTATTCGATCAAGTCAAGACTCTCTTTGCGTGTGATCCCATAGATTCTATTCTGTATGGTAGTGAGACATATTATGATATCCATCATAATATAATTAATTTTTTTTAATAGATTGAAATAATTTCAACTCATCCAATAGAATTATTGACCATCAATTAATTCTTGTAGATCTCACAATCCACTAGTAACGCCTAGCAGCATGTAGTAGCCATCTAGTAGAATGAAAGAATTTAAACCTCTAGGTATAGTTAACATATGATTCAGTTCTTTTATCATAATCTTGATAAGATGGAGGTTATAAAAAAATTATCAAACCCCGACCCATCATCTATCATATGTAAGATTTAATCTATTCGAGTCCATATCGTGAAATCTTATGAAAATCTTTTTCCATTAATCACATCACCGTGGCCACGATCTTAAAACTTAGCTTCATAAATCACATAGGACTATCCCTTAACTATTAAGATTGATAGATCCTATCTAGGTATGCATCCTACTCCTACAATGAACCTACTGTAGCCAAATACACTGTAAGGACCTATATGACTAGGAGATTAAGTGAATATGTTGTCAAACTACACCAACCTCATTATGAATAGTCGAGGCACCATAGGTCAAAGAACTACTCACATAACTACAGCATCAAAAAAATCACTGATGAATGAATAGACATCCAAATGACTTCTCGTATCAGTCATGCTCGGTATCGATGTTCTCTGACAACCACTTGTACTTTCACTCTAGTGTCTTCATATTGTAGACTCAAGACTCGTCTATCCAGATAGAAGCGATCTATGCATCAATCTTATCGGATCAATCACCATTCTTGTGATGATCCATTGATCGGGAGTAATTTAAAATTAACCGTCAATGACACATGCCTCAAATTCTCAACTCTTGAGAATATGTATCATCATTTTATTAATTTTTGGATGATTCAAGAATACATAACATAAGAATAGAATAGAAATTATCTCTTTTATTAATGAATGAAAGAGTTAGGTAAAAATTATATCCTAAAATAATACAATGTGTCTACTAGATTAATTTTAGGGCATACATCTAACAACTCTCACTTACACTAAAGCTAATCTGCCATATATTTAAGTCTCATCTTTTGAAGATGGGCTTCAGTCTTCTGCTGGCTAAGCAGCTTAGTCAGTGGATCTGTCATATTGTCCGTGAAGTCTACTCTCTGTATCTTGACATATTTTTTTTGAGGTAGTCATGAATGATATGAAATCACAGCTCAATGTGCTTGAACTTCTAGTGAGACATGGGCTCCTTATCTAGGGCTATGGCACCATTATTATTGCAGTATAATGTGATGGCATCTAATGATATAACATCTAGTTCTGCAATAAACTTTTGTACCGGAAGGTTTTCTTTGCAGCTTCTGAGCAGTGATGTACTCAGCTTCCATGGTTGAATCTGCAATAATCGATTACTTGAAACTCTTTAACTTGATGAACCACTATTGCATAAAATATAAATTTTGATGTAGGCCTTCTATCATCAGTGTCAGACATAAAGTCTGAGTCAATATATCCTTTAATCTGCAACTCAAATCCTCCTCCAAAGATCAAGAACAAATCTTTAGTTCTTCTTAAGTACTTAAAGATGTTCTTCACAGCTATCTAGTATTGTTCATCTGGATGCGACTGATATCTACTCATGATACTCACAATAAGGGTTATATCAAATCTTATATATAATATGACATACATGAGGCTCCCTATAGCCGAAGCATAAGAGATCTTGCTCATGCACTGAATCTCCTCAGATGTGTTTGGACACATCTTTTTGGAGAGATGAATGCCATGCCTAAGAGATAAAATCTCCTCTTGAATTTTTATGCTAAACCTCTTTAGCACTTTTTTATATGTGTTTTCTATAAAATGCCAAGCATCATCTTAGATCTATCTCAATAAACTTTATTTCGAGAATATAGGATGCCTCTCCTAGGTCTTTCATGAAGAATTTCTTGGACAACCAACTCTTAAATGAAGTCAGCATGAGAATATCATTCCCATAAGGAGGATGTCGTCCAAGTACAGTACAAGGAACATAACAATACTCTTACTGATCTTCTTGAAGACACTGTTGGAATTTTGACACCTCAAATTTGTCCAAGCAGTGAAAATCAGATGCGGAGAAGTCCAGCATGTAGTGCATGATGCGAGGAGCCCGAAAAAGTAGCATAGCAGGGCCTGCAGCACGAGTGGTAGTAGGGCCTACAGTGCTAGGCCGAAGGCAAGCCCAGGTCGTTGCAGTGTGCGTGGCACAGGCAAGCATGTGGCCCAACATGGGTGAGTGGGTGTGCGGCCCAGCGCAGGCATGCGGATGCGGCCTAGCGCGGGCGTGCACGTGCATGCCTAGTTTTGAATTCTCCATGCGGTCCATGATGGATCATGGGAACTTGGTGCAGTCCATGCATCTGTCATGGACCGATCTGATCCATGCATAAAAAATCATGGTGCACAAGCCTTCTTTGTATGATCCAATGGCTAGGAACACACAGATGTGTGATCTTGCACGATCCAAGGGCTAGGGAAGGTTGTAGGAGAGATCGAACGGCTGAAAAGGATAGTTGAGTCCTTTTGAAGGCCTGATGTTAATCTGTAATGGGATTTGAGCTCTTTATCAGGGGCAGACAGGCCGAGAGGCAGAGAGCACCTTGTGAAATCAGAGAACATCCTAAGTCAACCATGAGAGTCTCTTTTGGGATTTCTTTGAGAGCTTTTGTAAGAGATGAGAGGTGAGTGTTTCTTGTTGAGAGAAAAGATTTGTATATAAGAGTTGAGAGTGTGTGATCTCTTCTTGTATTTATTTTCTTTCTTATAGTGAAGTCTTGCATGCTCCATGGAGATAAATCTTGGACTGATCCACATATTTGATTGTATCTTTTTATTTTTCTTTTTTTTGCTATAATAATTGATACCAGATCTCTAATAATTAGTATCAGAGCCAGCTAGTACCAGATCTCCAATAATTGATATCAAAGCCAGTTGGTATCAGAGTGCACGGTTGTTCAGATTGTGACAATATTGATCTAGATTGAAGAAGATAGAGAAATCATGCTCAATCAAGGTGGAGATCAACTGATATGATGGGAAGAGCAATTTCTCCCTGTGGTAAGCTAGGGTGAATGATGTGCTCATCTAATAAGGGTTGATTGATGCTCTCTTATGCCAGGAGAAGTTGAATACCATAGAGAAAAAGGATTGGAGGTGACTGTAAATGCAGATGATGAGTATGATCCACTTATACTTAGCGGATGATGTGGTGATCCATGTATTGAAAATTATGTTCTAAAATCAATTATGTGATGATTGAGTTCTTCTTTGTATATGAATTATTGATCATTGCATAAAAATTATTCTGATATTTTTATCACAAAGTAACATCTTTCTTTAACTCTTGTGCTGTGATGAAGTCCTTAAAACTATGTTAGTATACGATAAAGAGAGGATTTATCGTATATTCTTAAATATGTTCGTAATCAAATGATACGTCATTATAGGATGGTGATATTTATCAAGTGGAGGTCATTGTGTGCCATATGGATTGGTTGCCCTCTTAACCAAGGAGTGTAGTGACACTGATATGGCATATAGGTGAGATATAGGAGTACATCGTCACTGAACAAGTGACTCACCTGCTGAGCTTTTTGCTGTCAAGAGCTGCTCACGAAGCATATGGGTATAAGTATCCTTTAGACCTGAGATCACTATAGTTACTTGCAAGTAACTCACAGTGCTTTGATACTGGACATCTAGATTTCTAATACAGTGACGGAAGGCTACTGGGTACAGTCAAGTACTTGCAAAGTCTGTGTGTGGATCAAGATGGGATTGACCCTCCGGATTATTGGAGTTGATGTATCGCTGTATGTTAATTTAGTAAAGTCTTGATCAGGATAATCCATGAGATAGATTTGAAAGATTGAAATACAATGTGGATGAAGAAATCTCGGTTGACCGTTAACCTGAGACCATCTTAGAGTATTCAGGTCAAAAGAATGAATTATGCAGTAACTATATATATGGATTCTGTAATATTTTTTTACAATAATTTGACCTATCTGGACATCGAGAGCCATTGCTAGATGGTATCTCAATTAGTGTAGGAATTAATTCCTGTACTACCAACTTAGTGTTTGAACCTATGGAGTCACGCACATAAGTCAGACAAAATAAGAAAGAATTGGCCTATGTTTATGTTAGATGTGTGCCCTAGATGCCAGATCGGCTGACACATTCCTGTACATATCTAAGGGCAAAATTATAATTTTGACTATAAATGAATAAAAGGGTTATTCTTCTATCACATTGTGTACATTGTGTCTGTGATACATCCTTTGAGTTAGTAGAAATGTTAATTTATATTTTCAAAAGTTGAAAATTTAAGGCATGAATTTACATAACTAACTCATAAACTGCTCTTGACCATAGGATCATCACGAGGATGGTGATCGATCCGGAAGGTTGGTGTACGATCGCTTCCTTAGGGTAGATGAGTCTTGAGTCTACGGTATGGAGATACCGGAGTGAGAGTACAGGTA
>ASIR01190479.1:0-10623 GCA_000441515.1 Elaeis oleifera | reverse complement strand
TAATTTTGCCCTTATATTTGTATAGGAATGTGTCAGCCGATCTGATATTTAGGGCACACATCTAACACTATATTTAATACGGTGTGGTAGGAACGAACTTTGATGGAATCCTATTCAACAAGTGAATGGCGGTTAATAAGGCATGTCCCTAAAGATATAAGGGTAGATCAGTGAAGATCATCATGGACCTGACCTTATCTAATAAGATCCTATTCCTCCTTTCGGATATCCCATTGAGCTGAGGTGTTCCGAGAGGAGTCCATTGAGAGACTATACTGTTGTCTTTAAGATATTCGAAAATTTTTTGACTAAGATATTCACCTCCTCGATTAGATCGAAGAACCTTAATGGGTTTGCCTGTTTATTTTCTACTTCATGTCTGAATTCTTTGAACTTTTCAATTACTTCAGACTTGTGTTTCATCTGATACACATATCCATATCTAGACAGATCATCGATAAAGGTAATGAAGTAGCTGTCACCATCCTGGCTTGCACATCAAATGACCCACACATGTTAGTGTGTACCAGGACAAATAACTCAGTGGTGCTTCCCCATATCCTACAAAAGATAACTTGGTCTTTTTTTTTAAAGATAAGATTCGTAAGCTAGATACGACCTTGGGTTAAGAGAGCCAAGGATCTCATCTTTTTCAATTTGTTTATCTTATTCTCTCCAATATGGTCTAGTCTATGATGCCACAAGTACTTCTGGTTAATTTCATCTCTGGATCTCTTTTGACCTACGGCACTCACTATTTGCTTGTTTAAATTCACATTCGCATCAATATGCAAGTGATATAGACTGTCAATTAAGAGACCTCATGCAACCAATTTATTCATAAATAAATAGAACAGAAGTCTTTATTTAAACTAATTTCAAAATCTTCCTGTGCTAGCATAGACACAAAAATCAAATTTCGACTAGCTACAGGAATAAAATAACAGTCTTTTAAATCTAATCTAAAATCAGACGATAATCGAAAAGGATAAGTGCAGCAACTTTTGCTCCATTACCGATTCGAAGGATTATATTACCTTCCCTTAACCTCCTACTTTCTATTATACTTTGTATTGAGGTACATATATGAGCACTCGAGCCAGAGTCTAATATCCAACTAGAAGTAGAAGAAACCGTAAGGTTACATTCAATTATGAGCATACCTTCTAAAGATTTATCATCCTTTTTTATCTTTAGGCTCTCCAGATAGAGTGGACAGTTTCTCCTCCAGTGGCTTTCAGCATCACAGTAGAAACACTTTTCCTTTACTTCGACCTTCTTAAAAATATCCTTCTTTATCTTGCTCTCTTTCTTCTGCTTCTTAACAGATTTTATCTTCTTTTTCCTAATAGACTTTCTATTGAAAGAAGTTCGCTCCACAGCGAGAACAGTACTCTTTGAACTCTTTAAAATTTCTTCCGTAGTTACCAATATGTTGACCAATTCGGATATAGTATAATAGAGTTTGTTCATATGAAAATTTATAATAAATTGATTATATGAACTCATAAGGGATTGAAGGATCAAATCCATCTGCAATTCTTTTGCATATCAAGCCCGAGCATTTCACGCTCCTCAATATCCTTGATCACTATCATACAGTGCTCATGGATTGACTGTCCTTCGTGCATCTTCAAATTGAAGAGTCTTTTAGATACCTCGAAGCATACAGTATGGCTCTGCTCACCATATAACTATTACAAGTGAGTGATCATAGCTCTGGCAATGGGCATATACTCATGCTGGCTTTGCAACTCGTTTGACATAGATGCCAGCATATAGCACTTGACACGACTGTCTTCATCTGTCTACTTTTAAAAGCAGCCCTTTACTCAGTAGTAGGATGGTTTGGTAACACTATGGTCAGTACATGACCTAATTTTGAGGTCAGAACAATCCTAAGATTTCTGAGCCAATCTTTGTAATTGATTCTGGTCAAATGATTGGTTCAAAGATGCAGGCTAGAGGGTTTGAGGTTGACATAGTTTAACTATGAGAGAGAGATTTAAGTTAGACTTTTGTACTTTAATATTATATTTGCTTCTAGGGACTTTAAGATGCAAATAATCACTTTCACTAATTTTTGGATCCCTCCACTCTCTTGGTGGAAAATGAAAATTCTAACGCAATAAAGAATTCCTGTGGGTGCTGCGATCTCACCGATGCCATGCACCTTAACTAACAGTTATTGGTAACATGAACATCGATGCGTGGATAACCCTTTACTTAGATGTTTCTCTAAGCATATTGTAGTGACTTAGTCTCTAAGTTATGTAGGCTAACCTAACAGTTATTGACCACACTCCTTAGTTAAGCCCGACCTACCATTCACAAGCAGATGCAAGGCCATCATTGGGTCCCTCACCTAACAGTTATTGGGCCCAAATCCATCCTTACCCTGGAGCAAGCTTTGCTAATAGAGTGGTTGCGTGTTCTCGGTGCAACTGAACCTCTGTAATGTTGAAAATTATGTCCTAAAACCAATCATGTGATGATTGAGTTTCTCTTTGTATATGAGTTATTGATTAATGAATAAATTTTTTTGATATTTTCATCACAAATAACATCTTCCTTGAACTCTTGTGCTGTGATGAAGTCCTTAGAGCTATGCTAGTGTACGATAAAGAGAAATTTATCGTATAGTTCTTAAACATGTTCACGATCAAATGATACGTCATTACAGGATGATGACATTTATCTAATGGAGGTTATTGTGTGCCATATGGGTTCGTTGTCCTCTTAACTAAGGAGTGTGGTGACACTGGTATAGCATCTAGGTGATATGTAAGGGTACATCATCACTAAACAAGTAACTCACTTGCTGAGCATTTTGCTATCAAAAGCTGCTCATGAAATACATGGATATAAGTATCTTTCAAATCTGAGATCACTATAGTGACTTGCAAGTAACTCACTGTGCTTTGGTGCTAGACTATCTAGATTTCTAATGTAGTGATGGAAGGCTACTAGATATAGTCAAGTACTTGCAAAGTCTGTGTGTGGATCAAGATGGGATTGACCCTCTAGATTATTGGAATTGATGTATCCTGTATTTAATTAGTAAAGCCTTTGCCAGGATAATCCATGAGATAGATTTAAAGGTTAAATATAATGTAGATGAAGCAATCTCCGTTGATAGTGTTGGAATTCAAGCTTTGGGGCATGCATGTGTGTTTCAAAATTTTATTTTCTAAATAACGCAGTAGAATACCAGATTAAAATACTTTTAATCTGAATCATGCATACATAAAAATATAAAATCACAAGGATCTAGTTCTTGTGCTGAAATTAACATATGCTGAAATTCAGATTGTGATCAATTTACAAACCTGTTTCGTAATCTTTTCTTCGAATCTGGATCTGGAAGAGAAAAATTTTCTTCTAGCCATACAAGTATCCGATCTCTATGGGTATCCACTCAGGATCAACCTGGAACAGTCCTCTAGAATTTAAATTTCTTCTCTAAAAAATTTAACCTGCTGAATCTAAATGAAGCCTGGATCATGATCAACACTTGATCTCTTTCCTTGATCTTCTTCTTTTCCTCTTCTCTAATCTTTCTCCTTGCTTTGTGCTACTGCTAGACACTAGGAACTAGCACCAATTAGGGCATCAAACATCCTTGGCTTGGAGAACTTTGGACGTCCCAAGTGTGGCGGCGTGTGGGATTGCCAAGGGAGAAGGAGAAGGGAGAGGAAGAGAGGGCATGGGGAGAGCTTTTGGGCATAGAGGGTTACTGGTTTGGATGCACTAAAAATCTTAGGGGAGGTTCCTTTAAATAGGCATGAGGATTGAATCCTATTCAATCTCATAATACAAGTCCTACTTGCATTGAGTTTTCTAATAACTTAAGTTATTTAACTTACCTTAGGAATCCTATTAGGCACCAACTCTTGGAGCCCTTGCACCTAATTAAACACACCCTCTTTTGCACCCAAGGGATGCCCCAAAGCAAACTAATAAGCCCTCTAATCATAGGACACGCCCAACTTGATCAAATCAAGATGGAGCCCCATAATAACTATAAAAAAAATTAATTAGAAACTTGCATCCTAATTTAATTGATCCATAACCTTAGACAAACAACAATTGGAGTCTCATGAATCTTATTTATGTAGGTTATTAGCAGGTAATTAAGTTTAAATTATCTGATCAAATAAGAAATTTTAGCGAAAAGAGGAGTTGGATCCAACCATGTGCTAGCAAAGTTATCTTAAACCCAATCAGATTTTCTAAACCTAATTGATAATTCATAAGCTCAATTATTCATTCCAGGCCTAATGTTGTGTGACCCTATGGTTCAATTCTATCTGATAGTGACATATACAATGATCTCTATCAAAGTATCATTGAAACTCTTTTCAATGGGTCGAAATAATTCTACTCTAACTTATCAAGGGTTGTCGATCTAGAATAATTCTAGTGAGCTCTCACAATCCATCAGTGATACCTAGCAATATGTAGTGGCAACCCAGTAGAACTAAAATGAATCTCTAGGTGTAGTTAACATGTGATTTAATCCCTCTATCGTGAGTTACGACTTGATTGTAGGTTATGGATAAATCATCAAACCTCAACATCAGTCATATGATAGATTTGATTAGCTGAAGTCCAGTTGTAACTTCTATTAAAACTATTTTCCACTAATCACACTACTGTGGCCACAGATTCTCGAATTTGGCTTCTCAAATCTCATAGGACTACTTCTTTCTACTAAAATTGATAGATCCCATCTTGATGTGCACCCTACCCCTACAGTGGACCAACTGTCACCAACATCCACGATAAGGGCTCATTAAGACTCATGTTTATATATCAGTCAAACTCCAGTAACTTTACTATGGGCAATAGTATAATCTCAGGTCAAAAGATCATTCACAAACTACAGCATCGAGATGATCACTGACGATTGAGTAGAAATCTAAGTGATCTCTTGTATGGTCATGCTCAGTACTAGTTGTTCTCTAACAACTATCCGCATGCATCACCCAGTGTCTCTACATTGTAGACCAGAGATCTGTCAATTTCAAAAGAAGTGATCTGTGTGCCAGTCTATCCTGATCGATCACCATCCTCATGATAATCCCATGACTGGGAGCATTTAGGAATTAAATGCATGTCTCTAATTCTCAACACCTTAAGAATATGTATCGAAACTAATTCGATGGACAATTCAAGGAGACATCACACTTGAATGAAAATAATCTACCCTTTATTGATCAAATCAATGTATTAAGTGCAAAATTGTGTCTTAAGATTATTACAATGTGTCAGCCATATTGGCTTCTAGGACATACTTCTAACAATCTCTCACTTGGACTAAAGCCAATTGGCCACAAATCTAAGTCCCATCTTCTCAAGGTGGATTTTCATTTTCAGTTGGCTCAACTGCTTAGTCAGCGGGTCTGTCACATTATCTGCTGAGTCTACTCTTCGCACCTCGATATGAGGTAATCGGGTATACCTGTGCTCTATATGTTTAGACTTCTGGTGAGACCTTGGCTCTTTAGCCAGGACTATGGTGCCATTGTCTTTGTAGTACTGTGTCATGGCATCTAATGGCATAACATCCAGTTCCACAACTAACATTACAACCAAAATTCGTCCTACATATCTACAGCATACTCAGCCTCTATTGATCGATTACTCAGAACCCTTTCAGTATATCGAATAAGAATACATCCTGATATAGATATTCTATCATCAGTATCAGACATGAAGTTTAAGTCGGTATACCCTCGACTTGCAACTCAAAATCTCCTCCAAAGACCAAGAACAAATTCTTAGTCCTTCTTAAGTACTTAAGGATCTTCTTCACAGCTATCCAGTGCTCTTCGTCTAGATTTGATTGATACCTGCTCGTGACACTCACGGTCAGGACAATATCAGGTCGAGTACATAGCATGGCATACATAAGGCTCCCTATGATCGAGGCATAAGAAATCCTACTCATACACTGCACCTCCTCAGATGTGGTCGGACACATCATCTTGGAGAGACTAATACCATGCCTAAGAGGTAAAAGTCCTCTTTTAGAGTTTTCATGCTGAACTTTTTTAGCACTTTCTCTATGTACAGCTTTATGATAGGCCTAGCATCCGTTTAGGTCCATCTCTATAGACCTTTATTTTGAGAATATAGGATGCTTTTCCTAGGTCTTTCATGGAGAATTTCTTGAACAACTATCTTTCGACTGCGGTTAGCATATGAATATCATTCCCAATAAGGAGAATATCATCCACATACAATACGAAGAATATTATCATGCTCTCACTGACCCTTTTATATATACATAGTTCCTCTTCATTTTCAATAAAATCAAATGATTTGATTGCTTCATCAAAATGATGATTCCAACTTCGAGAAACTTGCTTTAATCCGTATATGGACCTTTGCAGCTTGCAAACTCTGTGATCACCATCACCAGATGTGAAACCTATAAGCTGCTTCATATAGATATCTTCCTCAAGATATCCATTCAGGAAGGAAGTTTGCACATCCATCTACGAGATTTCGTAATCATAGTAAGCTGCAACAGCAAGCAGAGTACGGATAGATTTTAGCATGGCTACAGGCGAGAAGATTTTCTGATAGTCAATACCCTCGTGCCGACTATAACCTTTAGCCATAAGCCTAACTTTATAGATCTCTACCATCAGCACCTATCTTCCTTTTGTAGATCTATTTACACCCAATGGGTACAATACCCTCAGGTAGATCCGCTAAGGTCCAAACTTGGTTCAAGTGCATTGAGTCAATTTCTGACTTCATAGTATCAACCATTTTTTAAAATCGATGTCAGACATCATCTCATCAAAGATATTAGGATCATCACTATGACCCTTATCTCTCATAAGGAACGTTTTTTTACTTCCTCCATAAGCATACCCATATACCTTTCAAGAGGTCGGGGATCTTGCTAGATCTACGAGGTGGTTAAGGAACATCTACTACTGGCTCATGGATAATAGATTCCTGAGGATCTATAGCTCTTGGCTCTTCAGAGATCTTCTTTTCAAGCTCAACTAACCTCCCACTGCCACCATCCTAGATAAACTATTTTTCTGAGAATATGGTGTTTCGACTCACAATCACATTATGGTCTTGTGAGAAGTAGAAGTAGTATCTCATGGATTCTTTAAGATACCCCATAAAGCGAGCTATAATAGATCTATCCTCTAATTTATCTGCCATCTTCGCTTGACATAGGTCAGACATCTCCAAATCTTAAGATATCCTAGACTCGGCTTCTTACCAGACCATATCTCATACGGTGTGGTAAGAACGAACTTTGATGGAACCTTATTCAATAAGTGAATTACGGTTAACAAGACATGTCCCCAAAGATATAAGGGTAGATCAGTAAAGCTCATCATGGATCTGACCATATCCAATAGGATCTTGTTCCTCCTTTCAGATATCCCATTGAGCTGAGGTATTTCAGAAGGCGTTCATTGAGAGAATATGCCGTTGTCCTTAAGATATCTCAAAAATTTTCGACTAAGGTATCACCTCCTCGATCAGATTGAAAAATCTTAACGGATTTTTCTGTTTATTTTCTACCTCATATCTAAATTTTTGAACCTTTCAAAAGTCTCAAATTTGTGCTTCATCAGAAATATATATCTGTACCTAGATAGATCATCAGTAAAGGTAATGAAGTAGGTATAACCACCTTTGATCTATACATCAAATGGCCCACATACATCAGAGTGTACCAGGGCAAGTAACTCAATGGCCCTCTCCCCATGTCCTATAAAGGATAACTTGACCATTTTTCTTCGAAGGCAGGATTCACAAGCTGAATATGACTTTGGGTTAAGAGAGCCAAGGATCTCATCCTTTTTCAGTCTGTTTATCCTGTCCTTTCTAATATGGTGTAGTCTATGATGTCACAAGTACTTCTGATTAATTTTATCTCAGGATCTCTTTTGACCTACGGTACTCACTATTTGCTCATTTAAGTTCACATTCGCATCAACATGTAAGTGATAAAGACTGTCAATTAAATGACCTCGTGCAACCAATTTATTCATAAATAAATGAATAAAAGTCTTTATTGAAATAAATTTTCAAACCTTCCTATGCTAGCACAGATACGAAAATCAAATTCTGACTAGCTATAAGAACATAATAACAGTCTTTTAAATCTAATCTAATACCATATGGTAATCGAAGAGAGTAAGTACCAATAGCTTCTGTAGTAACTTTTGCTCCATTGCCAATCTAAAGGATCATGTCACCTTCTCTCAACCTCCTACTTTCTATCAGACCTTGCATTGAGGTACAAATATGAGCACTCGAGCCAGAGTCTAATACCCAACTAGAAGTAGAAGAAACCGTAATGTTAGATTCAATTACGAGTATACCTTCAAAAGATTTATCATCTTTTTTGATCTTTAGGCTCTCCAGGTATTTTGGATAGTTCCTCCTCCAGTGGCCTTTAGCATGATAGTGAAAATATTTTTTCTTACTTCAGCCTTGCTAGGAACTTTCTTCTTTGGCCTATTATTCTTTTCTGCTTCTTAACAGATTTTGCCTTCTTCTTTCCAATAGACTTTCTCTTGGAAGAAGTTTGCCCCACAGCGAGAACAGTACCCCTTGAATTCTTTAAGGTTCCCTCCGTAGTGACCAACATATTGATCAGTTTGGATATAGTGCAATTAAGCTTGTTCATATGAAAATTTATAATAAATTGACTATATGAACTTATAAAGGATTGAAGGATCAGATCCATCTGTAATTCTTTGTATTTCTAGTCTAAATTTCCCAAGCTCCTTAATATCCTTGATCACTGTCATACAGTGCTCATGGACTGACTGCCCTTCATGCATCTTCAAATTGAAGAGTCTTTTGGACACCTCGAAGCACGTTGCGTGGCTCTGCTCACCATACAACTCTTGCAGATGAGTGATCATAGCCCTGGCAGTAGGCATATGCTTATGCTGCTTTGCAACTCGTTTGACATAGACGCCAGCACATTACACTTAACCCGACTGTCTTCATCCGTTCACTTCTCAAAAGCAATCCTTTGCTCAGTAGTAGGACGGTTTGATAGCACTATGGATTTTGGTTGAGTACATGACCTAGCTTTCTAAGGTCAGGATAATCCTGAGACTTTTGAGCCAGTCTTTGTAATTGGTACCAATCAAACGATAGGTTCAAAGATGTAGGCTAGAGGGTTCAAGGCTGACATTTTTAACTGTGAGAGTAGAGATTTAATTTAGACTTTTGTACTTAATATTATATTAGCTTCTAGAGATTTTAAGATGCAAACAATGACTCCCACTAATTTATCGGATCCCTCCACTTTCTGTGAAGAAAACGAAACCCTAATGCGACAAAGGATTCCTATTGGGTGCTACGGTCCCACCAATGACATGCACCTCACCTAACAGTTATTGGTAACATGCATGCCGATGCGTAGGCAACTCTTTGCCCAAATACTTTTCTAAGCATGTTGCAGCAACTTGGTCTCTAAGTCATGTGGGCTCACCTAACAGTTATTGCCCATAATTCTTAGTTAAGCCTGACCCATCATTCACAAGTAGGTGTAAGGCTGTCATTGGGTCCCTCACCTAACAGTTATTGGGCCCAACCCTATCTTTACCCTAGAGCAACTCCTTGCTAATAGAGTGGTTGTGTGTTTCCGATGCAACTGAACCACCGTGATCAATCGAGAACAATCAACGTCGGTAGCACACCCGCACATCTACAACGATGGAAGATCTATGGACTTAATATTTATGGAGAGGTTTAGATTTAGGTCTCATCTAATCAGTCATTATATGACTGATCTACTTGGCATGAGCTAAACCAAACCGCTAAGCTATCCAATTTAAGATCCAATCTTTCAAGTTGGTCAGGTAAGTGGAGATCAGTGGGGTCCCCCGTTGCTTTCTTATACACCAATAAATTGGCCAGATAAGCGAATGGAACCAATTAATAACCATATCTCATTAACTTGCTTTAGACACCAATAGGTCAATTGGTCCAAACAGGTTAACTCTGATGAATCAAGCTCAAACCGTCAAGCCAAATTTTGTCCTTAGGTTAATCGATTTTACATATGAGACTCAATCAATTTGATCAATAATAATTACATGATCATGAAACTTAATTGATCTAATCCTAATCAATATTTGACTTGGTTTGATCAATTAGTTAATTGAATTAGACTCACATGACTCAAATCAAAATTTTAGATGCAATCCTATTACATGACCTAATTAATGATTTTTCATAACCAAACCCTCATGCACAAACACAAATTTCAGATTTTAAATCAAATTTTAGATCTAAATTTCTTGTATAAAATAAGTTATAAATTATGAAATAATTTTAGATTTAATATACAAACATATATCACATATATACATGTAAATTTTATATTTAAATAAAATTCAGATCTACTACATGATATCATATCTCATATACTAATCATGGATCATATTAAAAGTAAATTTATGATCTAAATATATAATCATACATCACATATATAAATTAAAATTCAGATCATATAAAATTTTAAGTTTCATGCATGCATCTATGTATCATATAAACATGAACTAGAACTCTTTCTAGATCAAAATTCAGATCTATGCATACTTTCACATATCAAAT
>ASIR01190403.1:0-10641 GCA_000441515.1 Elaeis oleifera | reverse complement strand
TGAATTGGTTTTAAGGACTAAACGACAAATCTTCCTTTGTCGAGTCTAAATAGTCCTAAGGACTTCACCACAATACAGGAGTTCATTAGAAGATGAAATATTTGTGATGAAAAATATCAAATAACTTTATTAATTTTAATTCATATATTAATATAACAAAGAGTACAACCGTCAATAGGTTGACGATTGGCTTTGGGACACTATTCCCAACAGTGTCAACTCGAACAACATCACCACGCCCAAGTGATGTCGAGGTCATACTTTTCCGACCTCAATTTTGGATGAGGTCGGCCTCCTGGTGAGATCGGCTTCTTGGGGACTATGATCTTCTGATGAAATCGACTTTTACCGAGATAGACCTCCTGTAGAGGTCGGTTGGGTGAGGTCGATTAAGTGACGAGGACCTACCTCAACAAACTCAATAATAACAATGGCATGGACAAGAGCTGCTACTGTGAATCTACTTGTCCATGATATCTAGAGATTACTGTAAGAGTGCAATGCCCAGAATATTAGGTATATATATCATGAGACAAATAATATCATCGACTCGATCATCTTCATGGCTCTGACATCTTTTCATAATATGTTATGTTCTAATTTTTTATTATACTTATGCTAAATATACAGTGGCAAATACATATAAATAAATTTGAGGTTAATTAACCTCATAAAAATTTAAAAATTAGACATATATATACTAGTAGAAAAAGTCAAAATTGATCCCACTAATTTTATGAATTCACCATATATCTTATGTAAAATTTTAAAGAAGTAAAAATAAAAAAATTATATTAAAAAGTAATTATGACCTATATTCTTTTTTTAATGACTTACATATCCTATTCTCTCTTTCTCTCTCCCTCTCTTACATCACTTTGGCCTCTCTCCTTCTCTCTCTCTCCCTTCTTCCTCTTTTTTATTAATTACTTCTTTATTTATCTTTTAATATCCCACTCTAACCCTATCAATCCATCCTTTATATTTAAATCTCATATTAATTTATTTTTTATATCTTAAAAGGATCATATCAAAAAGATGAAAAGAATAATTATGACCTATATTCTTTCTCTTTAACGACTCACATGTCACATCTCTCTCCCCTCTCTTATGCCACTTTGACCTCTTTCTCCAACCATCTCATTCTTTTTTTCTTATTCATTATTTTTTTATTTATCTTTTAATACTCCACCCCAACTTTATGGTTCCCAACCATCCACCCCTTATATTTAAACCCCACATCAATTTATTTTTATATCCTAATTAATTCAAATGTAATAGAAAATCATATATTCTTCTTGTTTCTCTTCTTAACTTGAATTAGATATGTCTCTTTTAGATTTTTTTAATAACATTCTTTTAGTTTTTTTTTATTTTCTCCTTTTTTTCACTCATCTCAAATACATATAATTAAATAATTTTAGTTAGTCATTATAATTTAATATTTAATAATATCTAGGATTTGTCATGGTGCTCTTTCTAATATTTATTATAAAAAATATTTAAGATATTATATATTATTATTTTATATATTTTATTATTTTTAAAAATTATATTTTATTATTATTATTTTTTCTTACTGCTCATCTGCTTCTTTATTACATTGACCCCATAAAACAAAATTTCTAGATTCATCACTGTAACTATGTATAATATGTATGGATCCACCATTTTATCAAAAAAAAAATGGGGTTCAGGTTGTATATTTTGCTGAAAGAATGACTGATTTTTTTTTTGGATAATGTCAACCGTTGGATCATGTCTTGTATGGATTCAAAGCATGTTTTTTTTTTCTTTTCTCCCTCTAATGGACTCTAACCCATGGAAGGCACGAAGGAATTGTTTGGTATCTAGAGAGGAACGGGAAACAATACTTCTCGTTGAGTTGTTGCTTACATTGGGCCGGAGGTTTCCATCAACCAGACAAGTTGGCTCCTCATTCGATGAAAAGCTCATGACTGTATTCCGTTTGAGGAAAGGAAACAAAGTAAATACTTAAAATTTCATATTTGTTCCACATCAGGTAGATTTTGAGAAAAATACAATTTTACAATATAGATAACTGATAATGGAGCAAAGCTAAATTTCTAGGTGTTCACATATTAGCCTAAATAAGTTAACTCTAATCCCACAACTAGAGACCAGTTATCAATGATCCAAGCTACTATTTGTGTTCTATTTTTCCTAATTATATACAATCCAAAAATTATATAATTTGGAGATCCTTTGCAAATATATTGCATATGCATCTAGTGATCAAGAGAGATAGTTTAAATAACTCGAACGTATTTTGTTAACTAGATGTGCAAAGAGGGTCTCCCAAATCATATGATTTTATTTTATTTTCTTGATAAAAATGATGCATTCAAGCAATTCTAGTGTGAATACAGCTAAAAGAGTAAAAAAAAACATAATATTCCTGAGTAGCCTAAGGATGACCCCCCAATCTAAAGATAACATCCCAAGTGCTCCGCAATGTAGGATGCCAGCCAATCAGCTATAGTGTTTGCCTCCCAAAAGACAGCCTAATCACTCACACCATACATCCTGACAACAATATAGAGATATCCTACAAAAGAGGGTGAAAGTGACCTCCCACATGCAACCCTAGATCCAAGTCACTATCGCGATCAAGTCACACTCAATGACTAGATAGTCGGCACCCAAGGTCTGCTTGGCATACACGATCCCGCCAAGCATTTTGAAGCTCCATCTCAAAAACTGTGGGTAGACGGCACCCCCCCCCCCCCACAACAACTATTAGTTTGGAGTCAAGCCCACGAATCACAAATCCCATCCCACTCTATTTGTCTCTGATACTGCCATCAAAGTTAATATTTAGATATCTCAGGAGAGAGGGCTCCCATATAATGAACATCTATCGGATCGCTACATGAGCAGGATGGGAGTCTTAGATCTCCGAAGCCTGGAGGTCATGTCAATCTGCTCCACAGCCAGAATACGAGCTCTCTTCAGAATGAGCCTTGCTGAGCATCTCCTAGATTCGAATACCAGGCCTTTCTTAGCCAACCAAATATGATGGATCATATAAGCCACACAAATATCAGTTGCCCCAAGTATAGCACCTCCAAGACTCCTCAAGAACTCCAAGAATGCCTAAGTTGGAGCCTCAACCTGGACAAACTACTGATACAACCCACTAGATACCAAACCTGCCTAGCTCTCAAGCATGAGAATAAAATGTGCTCCATGGTCTTGTCCTCTAATCCACAACACAGGCAAGTTGGTTGGATGTCCATACCTCATCTCCTCAAAATGGATTGGATCAAAGGTCGACCCCAGGCCACCTTCCACAAAAAAGCTCACCCTTGAGTGCACCCAATCCTCCAAACACACCCAACATCCAGATGCATAGTCAACCCCATCTGATATAATCTATAGAGATCCACCGTCATAGCTCTCAGGGTGTAGGAATACCTCTAAACCCTGATATCTAGACTACTATGCTAGAAGGTCGGCACTTGCTCCCCCATCTGCTCCCAAAACGATGAGCCACAATCACTGAGTCCCAACCACCGCCATCCACATGGAAGAGATCGCACGCCCTCATAGAGTGTGTTATCTTAGAACTAATGAAGGTTGGCTACCGGCTCAGAGGAAGGTCATTAATCCACTGGTCATGTAGGAAGCTCACAGCTAGACCATCCCTTATCAGCCATCTCGTCTAGGATATCACCTTTGGGTATGCACACAAATCTCCCTCCAAAAGAAGGACGCACCCAACCGACCTAAATCTCCTTGCCCATAGTCTGCATCCCATATCTCACTCTCATCATTATGGTCCTTAAGCTCTCTAGATCTAGCAAAAATCTAGTTGTATACCATGCAATCAAAGCCTCCCACCTCATAGCTAGAGACTGAACACCAACCCCTCATCTCTCAGTGGCTAGGACACAACCTCCCATGCCAAAAGGTGCACACCACCCCACCTTTCGGTTGCGACCCCACAGGAAACTCTAAAATTGCTACTCTAGCCTTCCTATCATAGTCTTGGGCAAAATTGAATTCGAAAGAAGATAGACTAGCATAGAGCTAAATACAAACCTCACCAAAGTAACCCTTCCCATCATAGAGAGGGAACGGACTTGTAAGCCCTCAAGCCACTCCTGGACTATCATCTCCATAACAACATAGTTTGCTCTCCTCAGCCTGTGCCTGATAATGGGGATGCCCAAGAACTGTAGAGTCCCACTATGCTCTCCAATCCCTAGCCTATCTCTAATCATGCACTGCCTATGAGCTAGCATCTTCAGGCTGAACACTATAGCAAATTTGAACAGGTTCACCTTCTGATCAGATTTCTAGTAGTAGTTCTCCAAAATCCTCCTAAACCAACCTAATTTTGGATAGTCTGGCCCACCAACATGCAATCATCTGTAAAGAGAAGGTGTGTTAGAATCATAGCCCTAACCACTCTTCTAAAAATCAATTAATCGATTGAAGGAGAGGTTCATTAGCCTTTATCTACAAGGCACCGAACCACATCTACACATGCTGCGATGAGCCTGAGGGGCTTCGCACTAGAGTCAGCTTGCTACAAGCTAAATTAACCCTAGTGGCAAGCGAAGCAATCAGTCTCCCTTTAATCCTCCAATCTAGAGACGAGCCGACCCCACCATAAGGAGTGAACCCTCTAAGAATTGTTGCTACATCACCAGCCACACATCTCCCATGTGGGAACCCAAAGGGTGTGCACTAGAATATAGCCAACAAGATGCAAGATTGGTTGGACTCCTGGGGCTGGCACATAGGGATTTAGCATCGACCCCTGTGTCGCTTTGCACAAAGCTTGCGAGAGGACATTAGCATAAATAATGAAGAGGGATGGGGATAGAAGATAACCTTATCGTAACCCAATCATGGAGTGGAAGAAGGCTGACAATGTCCTATCGATCACGATGGCAAAGGAGGGGCTCTGGATGCATGCCATCGCCCAACCAATCCAACGAAGGTGGAAACAAAGGCTGACAGGGCTCCCTCTAAGAATCACCAACTCATGCGATCATAAGTCCGCTCCATGTCAGCCTTGATCTCCATGAGGTTGGATGGGTGGAAGCATGGTAGAGGTTATGCATGAACTCTTGGGTGATGAGGATATTATCAAGATGCTATGGCCACCAACAAATGTCCATACTTCAGACAAATCTGATGGGGGAGAAAGGACTTCATCCTAATCACCATTAGCTTAGCACATATCTTGTACAAGGTTGTGCATGGACTAATCGATCTGAAGTGCCCCAGCTTCGAAGCATTCTACCTCTTTGGTACCAAAGTAATAAAGGTTTGCTTCCATACCTCTGGTATCCGATTGATCACAAAAAGGTCCTACACAACCACCATAATCTTAAAGCAAGTGATGGGAAAATATCTCCTATAGAAAAGGTAGGGAATCTGTCATGGACCAAACTACTCTCTATATCTCCTCCTCCATCACAACATGAAGAAAGTCCCTATTCTCTTGCCCTGTGACCACATTGCCAAGAGGGGGAAGTGGATAGCTCGATCAACATCCAGCTCCATCATCCATCAAGATCTAAAGAAGCTGATATCTCATGATGTTGTCATTAGGATACCGTAATTCTCAATTTAAATTTGATTATTTAAAAAATTAAAATCCATGGAAAGTAATGAGTCAGATCAATTTCATAAAGAAGACAATGCTGATTTAAAACTTAATTTTTTAAAAAATAAAAAATAATTAAAATCAAAAATTAAAATTAAAAGTGTAAAAAAAACTTGGTACTAAGATCTACTATCTAGATTATAGCTTTACTTACAATAAAATAAAGAACAAAATTTAAATATATAAAATAACTTTTGCATTAATTAAAATAAAATTTAATTACAAAAATTTTGAAACAATAAGTCAATAAAATAAGCTGTAACAAAGATTTAAAGTAGATTGGTGCAATCTTGTCAGAAAGATGGTTGATGACCTCTCTTTTTCCTTCAAACTCCTTAGAGCATGCTGAGCTTCCTCTTCTTCTTCTCCTTGGATCTCCTATAATTTCTCTAATTTTTTTCTATTTTTCTACTAATTTCTATTCTCCTTGAACCCCTTTTTATAGCCTTCCTAGCCCCCTCGTATCAAAACCCCTTGCTACTAACGGAATACTTCACGTTATAGGTCTCTTAATCTCATTAGAGCTCTCTGTTCTATGCCCAAATGCATCCTAGGTGATCCTCATTTTTTGGCCTTTTGATCTTGATCAAATGCTTCAAATCACCCAAACCTGCTGCCCAGCACCTAATAATCCATGCTGACTGTACGATCTAGCTTGATCTTCATTCTAGACAATCGGATGGCACAAAAGAGATTTCTGTTTTAATTCTCCCAGCCAGACAGATGCTAACCATTGGATTGCACCTTAGATAGCTTCTCAACCGTTCGATGGTGCAAACTTGATCTGCTCCTCGTTCCTCTCCCATGCATCGTGATAAAAGCCGATGGGAATTGTTTCCATGGACCGCATGTGAACTCGATGTTCCATGGTTTGTACGTTGTGCCATGAGACACGCCCTATTTCAGTGAGCCATGCATGGATTGAGCGGCTGGTCCATGGTGCACTGACCGCCATTTTGGGTTGATTTTGGGCCAATTTGGTTCCATTTTGAGCCAGATTTGAACCTATTTTTGCTTGAATTTGTGACTATTAAACAGGAAGAAAAATAAATTAAATTTCTCATTAAACTTCTAATGAGTGTAAAATTATTTTGATATTTAGATTGATTAGTCAGCTTAACATCTACTATCTGTAAATGTGCTCTAATTTCATATTTTTCAAAATTATTTACTTTTACAGAAAATTTTATTTAGTTATGAAATTAAGATTTTTAGAAGATGTTAGCACCATTAACTATCTAAAATACTTAAAATAAATGTATAAATAGATGATTTATCACACCCCAACTTACTCATTGCTAGCCCCTTAGCAATGCAATATAAGTATTGATTTATCACTATGTTTCATTAAGATCCTCCTTTACAAAAGTAGATCTAGGATTGAAAGTCAAAAAGTTTAGCAAGTATTACTAAGTATTGAGATTCTAAAGCAAATTTCATAGTCAGTACAATCAGAACTTCCTTAGAATATATCTAAAGATCTGCAGTATTTGTGTTTGTGATGACTAACTTAGCATTTGGGTGCTAGCTTGTAAAGGAGAAATGTATCTTTTCTTATCACCTATTTTGGTTAATTTTCTATACACCCCCAAATTAAGCTCATGAACTAAGGTAGCTTTTACATCACTTTTTTTTTTTTAAGTAGTGTTGAGCATCCTTACCTTTCCTTCACCATTTGATGTGAACCTCCACACTTGACTTAAGTATAGAGATCCAGTTACTAAGCTTAAGGCAATTAACATTACTCTGTATTTTGTATTTTTAATTCAGATAGGTAGCTCTTTCCTTAAATTTAAATTTTTTTAATTGAGATGTATATCAATCACCAATTTTAAGAGATAATTGAATCCTCAATTAGCCTTACAATCAACACCTACTTTACTTCGTCAGTGTGCATGTGCAATTGGAAGTATTGGTAATCTTTAGGCAACTTAAGTAGGCCACTAAATGTCTGACCAACTAATCTACTCTTTGACTCACTTAGTTATTAGCAAATACTTTCTAACTTTATCATTTTTTCTAATCTATTTTGGTCAGGATTTTTTTTCTTGACACATGGTTTATTCAAGAGAAAAAATTTCTTTTAAAGTTTAAAAGATTTTTTCAAAAAGTTTTCAAAAGAATTTTCAAATATTTTTAAAAATTTTTTCATAAATTTCAAGAGATTTTTCCTACCCTCCAACTTAAATGCCATTATCCGTAATG
Source organism: Elaeis oleifera (assembly GCA_000441515.1). Lineage (NCBI taxonomy): Eukaryota > Viridiplantae > Streptophyta > Magnoliopsida > Arecales > Arecaceae > Elaeis > Elaeis oleifera. The sequence continues at coordinate 2,792 of ASIR01190403.1, read as the reverse complement.
GTATAAACAAATTAAAAAATAAATTCAAACCATGAGAATGAAATAAAATGTATAGGAAAAGAAACAACCTAAGAAGAGAAGCTCATCATTAATATAAAGGCTGTAATTTTTTTCTTCTTCTTTTTCTATAAATGCAAGAAAAATACATATTGGGTTGTCTCCCAATAAGTACTAAGTTTACCATCTTCAGCGAGATACAATGCAGCTTAGTTCAGTGTGGTCTGTTAATATCACTTGATCAATAGTTTGATTTAGTGATATCCCTTCAATATATGGTTTCAATCTTTGACTATTATCTTAAAAAAATTTTTAGATTTAGGATCATAAAGTTTGATTACACCATGTGAGAATACTTGATTTACTATGTAAGGTCCATCCCATCTAGATCTTAATTTTTTGAAACAATCAGAGCCTTGAATTAATAACTAGACTTGTTGATTCAACTCAAAGGTTTCCTCGAAATATGTTTCTCATGAAAGGCTTTCATTTTCTCTTTATAAATTCATGAATTTTCATAAGCCTCTCATCTCAATTCATCCAATTCATCCAGTTGCAACATCCGATTGGAACTAGCTTGTTTTAAATCAAAATTTAGTTGCTTGATCGCCCAATATGCTTTATGTTCAAGTTCTATCGAAAGATGACATGCTTTTCCATAGATCAATCTATACGGAGACATTCCAATAGGGTTCTTATAAGCTATCCTATAGGCCCATGATGCATCATCTAATTGATCTGAACAATCTCTACATGGGCCTAAATATCTTTTGTAGGATATTTTTGATCTCCCTATTGGATATTTCTACCTGGCCACTTGTTTACGGATGATACGGTATAGCTATCTTATGTGTGACCCTATATTTTCATAGCAGTATTTGGAGCTGGTAGTTTATGAAGTGGGTACCTCCATCGCTAATGATAGTACATGAAAATCTGATCTAGAAAAATATTCTTTTAAATAAATTTTATGACTACCTTATGATCATTGGTTCATGTTGCTATTACCCCAATCCATTTAGAAACATAATCAATGGCCGCCAAAATATATTCAAAACTATTAGAGGATGGAAAGGGTCCTATGAAATCAATTCTCTAAACATCAAAAATTTCAACTACCAAGATGGGGTTCAAAGGCATCATGTCTTTCTTTGAAATATTTTCTAAAGCTTGACACCTAAGATATTCCTAGCTAAAAGTATAGGCATCCTCAAACAATATGAGCTAGTAAAAATCACTTTACAATACTTTGGCCGTAGTTTTTCAATCAGAAAAATATCTTTCGTAAGCAAGAGTGTGACAGAATTATGAGATACTCAGTTGTTCAGACTCAAGAGCACACCTACGAATGATCTGATCAGCACAAATTTGAAAAAATTTAAGATTTTTCCAAAAATAATACATAATTTGAGTAAAGAATCGATTCTTTTATTCTTAGACCAGCCATCAGGAATTTATCCAACTACTAAGTAATTAACAATATCTACAAACCAAAGGGCCTTTGCATGTGAAATTGCTAGAAGTAGCTCATCCGGAAAAGACTCTCCAATCAATGTAGGTTCACACTCTTTGATAAGGATCCTAGATAGGTGATCTGTTATAACATTTTTAGATCTCTTCTTGTGTCGAATTTCAATATCAAATTCTTATAGCAGTAAGATCCATCTAATCAATCATAGTTTAGCATCTTTCTTTGAGAGCAGGTGTCTTAAAGTCATATGATCCGAATAAACCACGATCATTGATCCTAACAAATATGATCAAAACTTCTCTAAGGTAAACACTACAGCTAGTAACTCTTTCTCAATTATGGTATAATTTATTTGAGCTTCATTCAGAGTTCTACTGGCATAATAAATCACTATGGGACATTTGTTTATCCTTTGGCCCAAGATAGCTCCTATGGCAAAATCTGAAGCATCGCACATAATCTCAAAAGATAGTGACTAGTCTGGAGGTTGGATAATTGGGGCTTTCATCACAGCTTCTCTTAGGAACTCATAAGCCTTCAGATAGTCTTCATCAAAGTTAAAGGAACATCCTTAGTGAGTAGACTATGATAGAAAATAAGGTGGGCAGCATGTGTAGATTTAAAATTTAAAACATACAGCAAAAATAAATCAGATTAAATCTTTAACCCACATGCAAGATACCAGATCTAAACCTACCCAAGCTCAGAAGAAAGTATATATAATTAATCTAAAATTTAAAAAAAAATATGAGATCATACCTCATTATCTTTATGCGGGTAGAAATTCATCACTTTAAATGATCTCATATTCATAGAAGATGAAACCACACACGTGTCCAACCTCTACGGATATCCATCGGGATCAATCTCAAACTTTTCTTCTCATAGAAGATTCTTCTTCTCAAGAAGAACTTTGGCCTCGAGGACTCTGATCAACTCTTTTGATCTTAACTGAGAGATCAACTCCTTGATCTGTAGCCTTCTTCTTCTTCTTCTCCTCGATCCTTGATCTCTAAGTCACCAAAACTCCTTTTAGGCATGTGGAAGAGAGAACACCCAACCTTTGGGTGTGGAAAAGAAGAATATGAGAGAGAGGAGGCATGGAGATGGAGAGAGAGAAGGTTTCTTGATGAAAAATCAATATTAAGAAATCCTAGAGACCTCTCTTTAAATAGACATAAATCCTGACATATATTAGGAGCCCTGTCATCTTAAAAAGATAGATCCTTATCTCATAAGAATCCTCTATCTTTTAAATATGATTTATGCCAAATAAATTAGATATAAAGGTAATTAATTAACCCTTTTAAGCATGTACAATAGC
>KE513037.1:0-10099 GCA_000441515.1 Elaeis oleifera | reverse complement strand
GACTGACGATTGGCTTTGGAACACTATTCCCAATAATTACTTCTAATAATGGTGCTGAATATGAAGTATTAATTACGGGATTAAAGATAACAAAAGAGCTCAAAGTCAAAAAGTTGAAGGCTTTTACCGACTCACAGCTTATCATCAGACAGGCACGAGATTAGTTTGAGGCTAAAGACCCCATAATAGCTCGTTATTTGTAGAATATAAAAGAATTATCTCAAAATTTCAAGGATCTAGAAGTTCTACAAATTTCAAGGTTACAGAATGCCCGAGCTAATGCCTTGTCATATCTTGCTGCTTCAGGATTTTCTGAGCTTAATCAGAAGGTTCTAATCGAGCAGTTTGAAAATGCCAGCATTAAAATTCTTTCTATATTTTAGATCAGTCATGAACCAAGATGGATTGATCTCCTTGTGAATTATATAACAAAAGGAATTCTACTTGATGATTCAATTAAAGCTAGAAGCATCAAAAGATAGGCTCCATGGTATGTTCTTCAGGGGGATTAACTATACAAAGATTTTATTCACTTCCTCTACTTCAATGCTTGAGACCATCTGAAACTGATTATGCACTTCGGAAGGTACATGAAGGAATATATGAAAATCACTTGGGAGGTAGATCACTTACAAAGTAATTCGGCAAGATTATTATTGGCCTACCATCTAAAAAGATGCAGCTGATCTTGTTAACAAATACAACCAGTGTCAAAGGTACATTAACATCCAATATCAACCTATTACCGAACTTATTTCTATTACCGCACCATGGCCCTTTGCAATCTGGAGAATAGATGTATTGGGATCTTTCCCAGTGGTAACAAGTCAAAAAAAATTTTAGTAGTTACTATCGACTACTTCACTAAGTGAGTGGAGGCAGAACTTCTGATCCAAATTACTGAGAAAAAGATGCAGGATTTTGTATGAAACTTAATAATATGTCAATTTGATTTATCTCGAGTAATTATTACTAATAATGGTCGGTAGTTTGGCAACCCCAAGTTCAAAGAATTCTATTCCAAACTTCATATTGATCATCGACTGACCTCAGTTGGGCATCCACAGTCGAATGGTAAAGCCGAAATCATAAACAGGACTATTCTCCAAGGGTTAAAGATAAGGCTCATAGAAGCAAAGAAATTATGGGCTAAAGAACTTTACAGTATTTATGGGCTTACACAACTACATATCAAATTCCTATTGGAGAAACTCCCTTTAAACTCACTTATGGGGCCGAAGCTGTGATTCCAGTTGAAATCGGCCTATCATCCGATAGAGTCAGAAATTTTTACGAGACAATAAATTCTGTTCGGTTAAGAATTGACTTAGATCTTCTTTAGGAACAAGAGAGTAGGCCCATGTCAAAATGGCAGCATACATCCAAGAGTCACCAAGTACTATAATGCTCGGGCAAAGTCGAAGTCATTTCAGAAAGGTGATCTTGTCTTGAGACGAGCTAAAATTTCTAAGCCCAATAAACAAGACAAACTTGCTCCAAATTGGGAAGGACCTTATCAAATCATTGATGTCATTCATCCAGAAGCTTATAGAATTGAAAACCTGGACAGATCTTGTATTCCTTGCATATAGAATTCTGAAAATCTCAAGAAATATATCAATAAAAATACTCCACAGAGTTTATTTTGTACATCACATGTTGTATGAGATAATAAAATCCGATCTTTGGATTGATAAAGCCCCGATGGATCAGAAAGGAGATAAAATCTTTCGATCTATGAAAATCTTATCTTCAAATTGATAAAGCCCTGATGGGCTGAAAAAAAGATAAAATCTCCCGATCTATGAAAATCCTATCTCTGGATCAGTAAAGCCCCGATGGACCGGAAAGGAGATAAAATTTTTCGATCTATGAAAATCTGATCTTTAGATCGGTAAAGCCCTAATGGGCCAAAAAAGAGATAAAATCTTCTGATCTATAAAAATTTGATCTCCAGATCAGTAAAACCTCGATGGATCGAGATGAGATCTTTCAATCTATAAAAATTCAATCTCCAGATTGGTAAAGCCTCGATGGGCCGAAAAGGAGATAAAATCTCCCGATCTATGAAAATCTGATCTTCAGATCAGTAAAGCCCTAATGGGCCAGAAAGGAGATGAAATCTTTCAATCTATGAAAATTCGATCTTCGAATTGATTAAGCTCTAATGGGCCAAAAAAGAGATAAAATCTTTCGATCTATGAAAATTCGATCTCCAAATTGGTAAAGCTCTGAAGGGCTAGAGGAGACTAGATCCCTCGATCTATGAAAATTTGATCTCCAGATCGATGCAACTTCGAAAGGCAAAGATGATCTCATGATCATTAAAAATACCAACCTCTGGATTGAGGTTATCTTATTGAAAATGGCGATCTCTAGATCGAGGTTGTCTTAAAGTTCTATCAAAAATCTATAAATCTTCAGATCTTGTTGCAAAAGTCCGACCCATCTAACACTGCATTGGGTAAAGGTACATCTAAATCTTGACCTTAAATTGATCATTAATCGGTAAGGTTAAAATTGTTAATTCTTTAGTTCTGTTGAGATACAGTCCTACAAAATATATATAGTTACTTTATCTTGAAAGGTCATGAAAATTGTTAAGTAACAGTGATGCACACATTGGATCAAGACGCATCACAAATTTTACTTTCATTAATTTTGAAAGAAATACATCAAGGAAAGAAGGAAAAGACCCACATTGGGTCATTATAGTTCAAAAGGACCTATATTGGGTCGATACATCAAAAGAAAAAGAAGAAAGCAATAGGTCATAGGATAACAACAGGAGCCTCAGAGTTCTTTGGAGCTGACTCTTCTTTGACTCGCTCTGGCTCCTTGACGATCTCAGCAGTTGCAAGGGGCTCCATAGATCCAACCATAGCATTAGGGGCTTTGATCGGAGGCACTGCTGTGATTGGCTCTACAACAATGACCTCGGTATTCTTCACCACGATCTCCTCCCGATCTGCCACCATAGTTGGTTTTTCGAATGTTTCGACTGGTAATTCGGGCTGCCCCTTTATACCCATGCCGATGGCAATCTTCAGAGTCACCTTGGAGATATAGACTTCAGGATATAGTTTCTTAACCAGATTCAGGCATTGATAGAACCCATAGTCATATTCCCCCCCCCCCCGAGCTTTTAGCTACTTCCTCCTCAAATTCTTTGGAGGCTTTGTATAACTCCACTGCCTTGGCTGCCCTATCCCGTTCCTGCTTAACTTTATCTTGTTCCTGCTTGACCTGCTTCCTCAGGGCTATGGCCTTCTCATGAGTCTCATTGGCCTTCATTGCTTCCTGCAGCCTCGGCTCCAGCTCTTTGTTCTTTTCGGCCCGTATGTACAGGTTGAAGATGTGCATCTCCTGCTCGTTTATTTTTGTTGGAGATCTAGGAGATTCTGGTTCCTCTCTTTCAGCAATGTCAACTTCTCCTTGAGTTGAATCTTGAGGCTGTCAGTCAGTTCGGACTCCTTGGCTTTTTGTTCAGCAGCCTTCTTCTCCTCTTGGAGGATTATCAAGTTGGCATCCATAGCTTTTTATTTTCTAGTAGATAAGCCATGTTTTTGAACATGATCTAAAAATTGATAGTGACCTACAGAATGAAAGTTCAAATCGATCATATACTGAGGAAAAAAAAAAGGATACTTACATGCATGAGACGCTTGCGGCCATGATTCATGATCTCCTTTAGTTTGTTCTTTCGACATGCCTCCAGATCAACTATCGATAGCACTGAATCGAGAAGATCATGATCCAACCGAGGTCACTCCAGAAGTGACATTTGCCTCATAATATCTCCCTCAGCTGAAGTCGATAGGGCTACAGAGGATGGTGGGGCCACAGAGGCATTGGTCGGTTTGTAGCTCGAATCCTTGGGAGGAGGTGCAGGTCGAGAATCATTCTTTTTTCTTGCCTCGATTGTTTGGTGAGGTGGAGGCTCAATTGATGGAGCTTGAGGAGTACTTTGTGGACCCTAAGAAGTGTCACTTCTCCCCAAGGTGGCGGGGGAAGGAGTGGCTGATGCAGATCGGGGAGGCATCTGAGCAGGGGAGGATTTGCCCTTTTGATCCTCTTTGGTGTTGGGGTAGTGGCAGGTGGCTTTGCTTCCTCCTTTCTCTTCCTGTCCTCTATTCTATTTGGATTGAATCTCATTTCTGTGCCAAAGGGTTATATACTTAGAAAGAATATGGTGATATGAAGGTAGAGAATATAAGCAAAAGAAAAATGCATCGATCTTACCCCAAGGAGAGTATAAGCTGATACCAGCATCATACAATGCTTGATCATCGATAAGCCTAGATAGCTTGGGCACTCTGGTAGTAATTAGGATTGAATAAGCTACCTTATCCTCGAGAAAGATTTCATAATTGAAATTATGCTTGGTGTTTGGACGCTCCCAAGAGGTCGTAAAAACCCATGGAATGGGAGCTCGAGCCAAGAAAAGCGACATTTCAGCCGTGAATAGAGGAAAAAGGTTAGGTCCAAATTTATAATTTTTTCTAAGTGAGAAGTACCACCAGCCCTTCTTACTCGAATGTCTTTTCAAAATAACCAAAGATCTGAACAAAGAGATCCTAAGTTCTATATGCTGAGAGTTACACATTATCATGAACACTATTATCATCCTAATGGCATTAGGGATGACTTGAGTAGGGTGAATCCTATAAAAATCAAAAATATTGCAAAGGAAGGGATGCAATGGAAACCAAGTCCAGATCAAAGGGCTTCATCGTAGAAGGCTATGCAGCCTTCAAGAGGTTCATAAACCCGACCTTCCAGACCTGGCACGACCATCTCATATTCATCGGGTATATCATACTTCTCCCGCAAATTCATTAGGTTCTCCTCGGTCAAAATAAATCCCTCTATTTCTGGATCGAGATAGTCTGTGAGACCACGTACAGAAAATTCTACATGCTGCTTTGAACTTCCCTCATCTATTGAATTGGTATCAGAGTTCTCCTAAGAAGGATTTTCTATTTCAAAAACCAATAAGTGCTGGGTCGACCGGATCTATGGGCCACCTATGACCTTCTTCCCCTTTCTACCTTTAGCAAACATGTTTTTTCTAAAAGGTTTTCTAAGGGAAAATGGATAGGGGGAAACAAGAAGAAGGGGGAAACAAGAAGAATTGGAAGATAAAAAGAAACAATTCGATGGCTCAGAGAAAATAATAGATGAGGAAAGGGCCAATATCTAAAGGCAAGGAATAGAATCTCTCCCAAAGATGAGGAAAAAGTTTCTTCTTCTTCGATGAACCCCTCCGACTATTGTTGAATATGAGGAGACCCTCTGGAGACAATCTGACAGCACCTCTGCAAGAAAATGATAGAAATGAACAGTTGCTGGGGGGCAGAAACTTTTTATAAGTGAATCAATGGCTCGGATCAACTAGCCTTATTGTCGATTTATAACATTTGGCATTGATCCAACAGTCTTGTCGGATGGCAGTTCAATGCACCATCACCAGATTTAGCCATGATAGATCGATCCCCGAGCAAGCTAATCGGTTAATCGGGCACCAACAAGTGGCAAGTGCCCATTTGATATTTTCAAATTGCCCCTTCAAATAATGATGGTGGGAGGATCTTGCGAATCATTTCCTAAAAAGATCAGATCGCTTTGTAATCCATCGGGTAATAAATTTTGATCTTATCGAAATACGACACATTTATGTCTAGCGGTGGAATCGAGGATTCAACAAGCCCTAAAGGGCAAAGATCGAAACTCAATCTTTAGATTGGTAAAGCCCCAAAATGCATAGATAAAATCCTATCTTCAGATCGGTAAAGCCCCAAAGGGCATAGGTAAAATCCGATCTTCAGATCAGTAAAGCCCTGAAGAGCATGGGTAAAACCCCATTTTCAGATTGGTAAGCCCCGAAGAGCACGAGTAAAAGCTAAATCTCTGGATTGGTAAAATCCCAAATAACAAAAGTAAAAAGCTCAATCTTCGAATCAGGCATTTCTACTTCCTATGTCCAATCTAATAATTATCACCTCGGACATAGAAAGTGGGGGCAAAGTGTTGGTGTGCTAAATCGACCCCAAGCCATATGGCATCATCACATAAGATCAAGGAATCATCGATCTCAAAGTACCGCACAACTCTACATCAAGCTGCTTACAAGTGATAAGGTCGGATTACAACCGACCTAAAGCAAAGTACCTCGATGTCCCATATATCTGGGACGTTGGGAAGCTCGGGTGGTAGTGATCGAGCTCCTTTATCTCACATCGATATTCCATTGGGGTCAACTTATTGAAAATATCCCAAATCATCAGTCTGTTGACGGTTGTGCTAATTGATGTAATTGTATATGAATTAATCAATAAAATATTTATTTAGTAATTTTCATCATAAGCTTGTGCATCTTCTATATCGAACTTCTGTGTTAAGATGAAAAATTCTTAGGACTATTTTAAATCGATAAAGAAAGATTTATTATATAGTCCTTAAATGAGTTCACGACCAAATGATATGTTATTACTAGGATGATAGATATATTAAGCGTAGGTCGTTGTGTGTCATATAGATTGGTTGTCCTTTTAACCAAAGTATATGGAGACGCTGGTATGGCATGCAGGTGAAATATAGAAGTATATTTCACTGAACGTGATTAACTTTGGAGCACTCTGCTGTCAAGAGTTACTCCGAAGAGATATGGATATAAGTATCCCTCCGATCAGAGATCATCACGGTGACTTACAAGCAACTTACTATGCTTTGGTGCCAAACTACCTAAATTTTAATTCAGGATCGAAAATTTTAGGTATAGTCAAGTACTTATGAAGTTGGTGCATGAGTCAAGATAAAATTGATCACTCCAAAAGATTGGAAGAATACTTTGTGTTTCAATTTAGTAAGATCTTGGCCAGGACAGTCCTTGTGAGGAGTCATAGGATTTATTAGGTTGAGATACATAATGGATGTACTGTTAAAAGTTGACAGTTTAAACTCTAAGTCATCCTAGTATCAAGGATCAAGGGATGAATTATATGATAATTAACTATATTCAAGTAGGTTCTTGAGTATTGCTTTGCATACATTCGACCTATCCGGACGTCGGATACCATTGCTAGATGGTTACTCCGATTGGTATAAAAATCTATTCCTATACTATTAAATTAGATTCGAACCTATGGGATCACACATATTAGAAGTTTCTCTCTGATCAGATGGCTAATCTGAAGAGTCTCACTGGACGGAGACTCTGCTAAAGAGTCCCACTGGATGGAGACTCTGGTGAAGAGTTCCACTAGACTGGGACTCTATCATTGATGAAGGATTAATTAGTGATTAGATCACTAATTAACTTAATTTAATTGAGTATTAAAGTCTGAATCAAGTCTGATTGAATTAGATTCAATCAGGTCAGATTTAATTAGGTTATGAGATGACTTAATCGGTAAGGAAGAAATGATCCTGATTTGATCGGATCTATGGCTCAATTAATTTACTGATTTGATCAAATTTAATTGAGATTATAAGAGCTTAATTAGATTAAATTTATTATATTTTATTTAGATTTAATTAGATTAGGTTTGATAGAAATCCAATTGGTTAAACTCTAGAGTCCCAGATGAATGGAACTCTCTCCCTTGCACCTTTCCTTCTCTCCATACCTTATTCCACCGCACAAATTGATTTGTGTGCTGAAAAATCTATGTCAAAATCCTTCTTTTGTCGCCCATTAGTAATAGGATAAGGTTGGTTTAAATTAAATTCAAAAGATTTGAATTTAAACCTAAAATCCTATCCCTATCCTTCCACACATTGGCTCCTTATGAAGGCGCATATTATATGCTACCAAAGAAAGTGTTTCTGATTATTTTCTATACCCAAAATCTTCTGGTAGGTCCCTCTTTAAGTTAGATAAAAGTGAAAAAAGTTAGAGTTAAATTGAAATTCAAAATGATTTGAATTGCAGCAAACTTCAGCCCTTATCTTATCTAATCCCATTTATGCGACAGCCATAAAAAGCTCACATTTTTGTGCACCAACCACTCTTTGATTTTTATCATGAGATACCAAAGGAAAGTGGGGTTGAATACCTTTTTTGGGGCATGAGATTTGGATGGGCTTCTATCTTCTTTGGTGTGAACAAAGGAAGAGATCTATCTCCTCTCAGGTGAGAGACCTAGAACTGTTCTAGAGTTTCTGGGTGAGGAAAAACCAAAGAGAAGAGTATCTTCATCTATTTTTTCTCTATCATTCAGCATCCACTTCTAATCTATCTTCAACATCAAAAAGATCTGAGATGATTGAAGAAAGAGATCAAATCAGATCCGCCATCAGAAGCCGACTGCACGAGCTAGCATTCCCATGGAAGGCTAATTGGTCCGAGAGCTTTGTGTGGACCATCCATAGAGGTCAGACGCTTATGCAACTGTGAGTGACCAGAAAGGACTTCCAAATCTATATTCTCAATCATAGATTTCGACTACCCATGCTCAGGTATTGGGTTCGAAATCTTAATAGTAGTGATTAGATCTATTACTAAATGCTGATTTTTGATTCACATACTTGTTATTTTAAATTAAATTTTATGCATATAAATTCATATCATAGATCATTTTGTTGGAATTTTAAGATCAGATCTTATGTATGTATTTGTAGATTAAATAGTTTAATTTAATATTTTTGTTATAAATTTTAAATACATACATGAAACCCCTGCGTATCTCATCACAATGACTACGGCAACAATCACCCTGCGGAAGTCTCCCATGGTCTCCACAGCTAGGTCACTATCTTACATACAACTGGCCACGATCTCATATATAGTTAGTATTGAAACCTGGTACCACTTTGACACCATATTGAAGGACCACCTTTCTCCATGTGGACCTGAGGAGACCAACAATGGATCCCTCTCTACAAATGTCCATGGTGATCCGAACTCTTTAGGGAAAGCAAACATCAAGCCTTAGATCCAAACTTAATTCTAGATACCACACGCCCCTTCTAGGGAAGAGGTTGTGTGTGATGCCTTGGGTGGTGTGCAAAACCAAAGAGAGAGGGAGAGAGATTAGGAGAAAGAGCATTTTTGATTCCACTATCAATTCAGGGTTACAATGTACATATATATACATATATATACCCATATACATGGACCAAAATCCTAGTCCAAAACTCCCTCGGCTAACTCATACATAAAAGCACTCACCCAAGCCTAAGTCTTGCATGCTCTCATCTCTTGGACTTAATCTCAGTCTAAACTTTTGATTAGCCCCTTTAAGACTTTTCAAACCAGGCCTTAAGACCCTTAGGATCAAACCCAACCCTAGCCCCAAACAGTAAACTTGCACAGTTCTGCCCGCGAAACTGAGTCGATGCAAATCAGAGCTGAGTCGACTCACCTGCGTGCCAGTCACAGGTTCTCGAAATCTATCTTTCTGTTTGGCTACTTTTCTTGAGACTTAGTCAATCCAGTCTCAATCTGAGTCGACTAAGACCCAAAACTACTTTTTTCTACAGTCTTCATCCTTGACTCTAATTTCTTGCTCCACCTTGTGTCTCCAAATCTCTAGAGGACCAATCAAGCCCCTTAAAGTCCTCAACACCTGGACCTCAAGCCCATGGAGAGCTACATGCCTCCGTCCTAGGACCACTCTTGTGCTAGCCTCTAGGACCACACTTATCCTTGTTAGAAAACCGCTACGGTTTCGTACGTATAGTTCAAATTTTTTTAACATAAAGCAACAGAAGTAAATAAATTAAAATATTTTAATTTAAACATATACCAGATCAAATTTAAAACCATAGCATAGATTTTGATACGAACATTCAACCATGATCTGAAATCTGAAAAAGAAACAAACAGTTAGAATAACAAATTAAACGAAGATCGGATCTCTATACCTCGGATCCTGCAGATGTCCTGAGTTCTGATCGTAGCTGCGCATGCGTCTGGCCTCTGCTGGTATCCATATGGAGATGTTTGATCGAAGCACTGAGATCATTGGTATGCTAGCACATTGCAGATCTTGCTCCTCATCTTTGGATCTAGATCTCTTCTTGTAGATCTTGAAGAAGGAGATTGCTGTGTGAATTCTTTCGCACAGATCCAATGAGATCTGAACCAGATTGTTGC